>JAVYIG010005859.1:0-128542 GCA_035222895.1 Strongylocentrotus droebachiensis
ATCCATGTTTTTTATAAATGCAAAGAAAATGTTTACATCTCCTCAGAGTACCGCTTCAATTTTAATACCACCATTTTTTCTGATGTCTAAGCTTTACGTTGATACCAAATTTGGCTACCCGATCTTGCCCGTTGTTATGTTAGAGCCGATTTCCCTTGCCACATTGCCCCGAAAAATGTGGGGTTTTTTTTAGGTCCGCAGCTGAATCATGAAGGATTCGCGGTCATAAATCACGGCGCGTGGGGGCGCGTGTCACACGTTCTGACACCGCGGACCAAAATAAACACATTTTTCGGTGTAATGTTGCAAGGAAAACGGCTTTAACATAATAACGGGCAAAATCGGGCACCCAAATCTGGTATCAACTTAAAGTTTAGACATCAGAGAAAATGTTGGTAATACAATTTAAGCGGAAATCCCTGAAAATCCAAACATTTCCTTTTGATTTATAAAAGATAAATCCCCCCAAAATGAGTTTTGGCCCACTTTGGTTCCTCCCTGGCCCACTGTGCGGCGGTTGGTGAGAGCACTAGAAATCCCCCCCCCCCAATTCGTAAGGAAATATTTTGCGTCGAATCAGCCAGCTGACCAATAAGGGGGGGGGGGGGGGGGTAAGAAACACTAATTATTATTGTTTGCCAGGTTGGGGGATATTTTTAAAGGTAAAATTAACGTTTAATACCATCTTACTTTTTTACCATTTGTTGTACCAAGGCACCCCCCCCCCCCCCCCCATGCATCCGCGCCTGGTGTGAGCATCTGTATTGACATTGAGCCTGTGAATGTCTCTATGTGCGTCAAAAACACGTCGAGTGAGTCGTGCATTTGTGTGTTAGAGTAGATGTGGATTGGCCCGTTTCATATAAGGAAAGGATTACAAAAGCTAAGAGGTTGAAATCTTCAATCGCGTGGCGGCAAAAGGGTGTGAGTGAGTGTGCGTTCGTTCGTGTGCGTGTGGTTGTGTGTACTTACTAAGTAGGAGAAATTATTAACAAGGCAACTGAAATGAAGCCATAACCTTTTTTTTTCTGCAATCATCCATTGCAACCAAATAATTTCTCACCTATTTCTGCACCCTGTAATTGTAAAAACAAAGAAAAAAGACAACAACGAGGTCCCATATTATTTGTTTGTCATGGCATGAAATATACATTCCAATTTTGTATAATCATTTTGGTTTTATTTAATAATATTATTTTTTGTCAATGTGCCTATATACAGTGAGCAGTTTTAGACGAAGAACCTTGTAATTGTATTTGTCATGAATGATTGCTTCCATTGTGTGTGCGCACTCATTACAAGCTTCGATATGAGTATGTTCACATGAAACCGTCGTAGTTTTCAACTTCCTAAGTCCCTAAGTCTTTAGTCTTCTAAAACATTGAAATGTAAAACAACGAATTAATACCAAAGACACAGGCTTGCATGGGACCAAAACAACAAGTGTTCAAAAGTTTTAAAGTACGAGCTGAGCAAGCAATCTTTGTAAGGACAAGATAGCGAAACCTTGAAGTTAATTTCGTCCTCATGGCACGCAATTGAGGACCTACGACTGTCCGTATCTATCGTGTCAATCTAAAATCGCATTTGACATTTCTTAACTGTTAGTTTGTTCAAGCTGGTCAACCATGCCTTGTGCATGTCATGATTTTATAATCATTTTATTTATGTTTGGAAATGAAAATAAATTGAATGTTTTTAAATGAATTTCATGAGATCGACTGTGTTTAAAAACTCCGAATAAAATTAAAGCTTGGCAATAACGTGCGCCTTTGCTTGGTCCTTAAAGATAAACCTGAGTTCTGGCATATATAGAAAAAATAAATTCTCACATAACCCAACGAACCTTACACTGAATGTTCAAGATACCAAATAAAATTAATGACATGTGCATAACAATCCGAATATATAAAGTAGACCCGACGCCACGTGCTTAACACAGATCACTGTGCACAAATTGGAGTTGTGGTTTTTATCGAGGATGATGCCCAGTGTGCGTTTGTTTTTATTTCAGAATATTTTTACTGCAAAATAAACAATCCAGAACAAATCGTAACCATTTCTCTCAAAATACGATTCCCCTACTGGAGCTCAGGATTAGCTTTAACTACTAAAACAAGTTGAAAACCATGAGCGAAATTTTAATTTTACGGACTCTCGTGTGAACCTAGTTGCCACATGGATTTTCTTTTATTGACTGCTGACAATAATAACAATAATAATACACAACATTTGTTAGGCGCTTAATACGGGTGTTTCTAAGCGCACCATTGTCTGACTAAAAATTACCAACCAAAACTTATAATAAAACACAAATTATAAATCCTTTCTTTATTCAGTAAATCATGCAAAGATAATAATAACAATACAAATAAAAATGGGATCAAACATACATAAGGTCAGACATAAGGTCAAACATAAAATCAAACAAACAAGGAATATGGATGGTGTCCATCTCATTTGACCGACTCACAACTGCAGAATATCATTCAATGAGTAGAAGGATAAAGTATTGACAACAGCATCATTATAATGATTTTTTTTCTCAATACTATGCGTTGTGTAACAATCGTTTATTTTTGTTTACACTAGCGCTCTGCAGAAGGGGGGGGGGGCCTTGGGGGCTACTTTCTCCCTAACATTTTCCACGTCAAAAAAAAAAAACAAGAAGAAAAGGGAAATTAGAACGAAAGAGCGAAAAGACCCCAAAGAATGAAGAAAATAGAGAGGAGAGCATAACTATATTCCACATACAAATGTACCACAATTAGTATTTCATTTACATCATTAAAGGAGACTGTCTATTATAGCGTCTAAATGGCAGATTTTTCTCAATTATTTCAATCCTGTATATTTATCTTTCTAAGGCAGAATACATATTTGTCTAATCACGCTTTTCCTACTAGCAGGTATAGCACACCAATTTTTTTTGTACAAAAAACACATGTTATTTGTGGGTTGCAAATGATCAAGCTTTATGAAAGCTTAAAAAAACAAAAAACAGAATTGAAATCGGTCAATGCGTTGTGATTTTATACCATTTTTTTGATTTCGCAAAATTACCGAAAAACCTGCCAGAAATGGTCAAATTGGCAGAAATGGCAAAATTAGACAAAGTTGACAACTTAATTCATCACTTTCTTGGACACAAATATTGATTCAATTATCAGACACTAAAAAATCATCTTTGTGGTAAAAAATACAAAAGAGAAAATTCATATATCTATTACCGTTTTGAAAACAGAAGCCAACAAAATAAGTAATTTTTGCCATTTTTGCGAATCTGCAGATATGAAAAAGTTGTGAAAATAACTAAGTCCGCCTAATTAATATGCGCATATGTAATCAAATCAAAACCGAACATGATACATCAGTGAAACCTATGTACGGTATATCAGACAGGTATGGAAATATATTTCATTTGAAATATAACAAAATCATGAATGTTCATCAAATATGCAAATAAGGTCATTTCAGCTAATTATATATTCGCGCGCTCATTATGCAAATTAGGAAAGTCAAACTGTTCATTTTTTGGCATTTTTAAAATCATATATTCATAGATCATATTTACACCAAATATTAATCTTAAATTCCAAATATTTTTGCAATGCCAATACAATATGGCGATGGAAATTACTTGGATCACCGTCACAGCTATTTCCTCATGTGTTTGACAAATTATTCAGAAAAATAGATCATATGATAAGAATTTGTAGACTTTCAGCTACATCACAGTATATATGACTATTCAAAAGATGTCAGATTTGAGGATTTATGACGATTTTCCGAGAAACCATTCAACAGGCCATAACATTCCACAGGGACTGAATTTCAGAGTACCAAAAGTTTGGTGACCCCAGTAGAGTTGTGGCTACCTTGAGTATACATAACAAATTGATTCAATGAGTGAAACACATGAGGATATTGCATTTTTGTAGGGGAGTTTTATACATTGAGGTGCATTTTCACCTCGCAGAATAGCAGCGCGAGTCAATGGGCGATCAGCGGGCCATGTCACACATAGCTGAAAAGACAATATTCTAATTAAAATATTTAACATATATCCCACATGCCTATAACAATGAAACTACACAGAAATGTAGTTAAAGGTATGCTTGAAATATATGTGGAAAAAAAATATTGTTTAGTTTTTTTAAAATAAATTTACACAAATTGCTATTTCTACCAACTGACTGCTGTTGTGTGTGTGTGTTCATGGGGCAGACTGTGTGCACAGGCAGTATGGTCACCCTACTACTAGAGGATGGGAGCTTTTGTCATACTCCTACCAGCCCCTTTTACCATAGGCTTATACAATAATTAAAAATGAGGAAGGACATGTAAAATACTGCAAGTAGGGGCGTCCAGCCAGGAAATTGCAGTAAAAAGGAAGACAAGAAAAAAAAAATCGTCATGTAGTGAATAATGAGTTAAGGCAATTACAGTGTATATAGAGAAGATATGTAAAACTTTTAAATAACATAATCTGAGAGGTGTTGTTCCCTGAAATTAGAAGGGGAAACATGACAATGATTTAGTGCTGCTAACCCTCATACGAGAGAAGAGAAATGGTAAATATAAAACTCAGAAGTTTATTTGCCTGTATGATCAAATATTCTCTTACTTGCAGAGTCTCAAATTAATGAGACCTCGCGGAATAGGATATACGTATAAAATGTATTGAAAGGCGACGCTGTGAATGCAATGCCATCCGCGGCCGCAATACAACATAGTGGCAAAATAGTTTCGAAATAGTGTTTGATCGATCCCACGATCGAAAATTCATAACTTCAACAAAGGCTTTAAGCGGAATTTGCTCAATCTTCTCACGCTGCACCAGAAACGAGTGACACGTCTTTGCTTTCCCTATGTCAACACGTCGATCTCTGCTCGAATCTCTCTATTTCTAGTAACATCAGGCCGGACTTCTCCTTTAAGTTCGAGATTCTTCTTCTATATGAAATGAACATTTGCTGCTGTTTTTCTAATTAAATATATTTCACTAGATGCTGACGAGTTTATTTTTTTTTCTTCAAAAGCATATCTTGACCTATATTATCAGGCTGGATTTAAATCCATTCTATCCTTTGCCCCACGCCTACAGAATAAACCCTGGATTTTATTCTGCACTGCTTTAAAAAACATCTGAAATCATACCTCTACAATTTATCTTTTTATTTTATTTTATTGATTGACCAAGGAATAGCCCCTGAATCCCCTGAAAAATGTGCTATACAAATTCACGTGCTATCATCATTGTGTTTTTTTTTTCATTTTAGTTATAAATATTACTATTATTATTATTATATATATTACAAATATTTGTGTCGTATTACATCACCAGTTTTTAACAATTTAAATCACAGTGGCATGAACGGAATGAAAATGAAGAAGTGTTTCGGAAAAAATCACTCAGTTTTCAAGCTTCTCCTCATTCTTTGGATGACATCCCTCATCCACATTGCAGTTGGGGGTAAGTAACATTGAATAAAAGTTAACCGGTAAGTTAAGAATTTATCTGTTTATCAATGTTTATAGGCCCACATTTTGGGGGTAAATTAAGATGTTCATTTTTCACTGTATACTAAGAAATCCAAGAACACGTAAATTGAACGTGTTATGTACAATTAAATGATTCTGTATTGGAATAAAACAGGCGCAGTTTAAAGATTTTTTTAAAGAAAAAGGGCTTGCATTTTTTAAAGCAGAATATGTTTTTGTATTTGTTTGTTCATTATCCTGTAATTGGTGGTGTAGGTTTAGGGTACATGCACAATATTTACAATGAATATACTCGTAGACTTAGATCGACAATTGGTACTTGAATATTATATTAATTTACAGTATGTTAGTTTCAGTTCCAAGCGCATGAGAGTAGGCCTATGAATCAACATTAGTCCATATTAATATTAAATCGTTATTTTTGTAAAATAATTTTGTTTGTTTGAAATATAAGAAACAAACCCCCAAACGTTAATATGACAAAAGTGGGTGATTTAATGATAACAAGTGAGTAAATAATGACCTTCATCGTTCACTTTATGGTTTTAGATTTCTTTTATTGTTCGGGATCAAACATGAACGTGTCAATGACGTTGGTTTGCGATGGAATTTACGACTGTGACAATTATGAGGATGAATCATCGTGTAGTAAGTAGTGGAATACCTCCTTAGTTTTAATCCTGACATTATTTTTGACTACATCACAGTGTTCTGACGCATTATGTTCATCTGCCTACTACCAAATACATGATATAGAATACAAATTTTTGAAGAAATCCCAATTAGCATACCCCCTAGTTAGTTACACCAGGGGTCTGTTAGTTTCATACATCTTGTTATTAATAACTAACTCTAAAATTCTATGGAAAATTTGCTCTCAGCCAATCAAATGCAACGACTATAGTAGCCTTTAAAATTTATTGTAACTTGTTTTGGATAAAGGTTGCATTAAACAGGTCAAAGATATACGAACAATATAAAGTAATGTTAAAATAGGGATGCGGAAAAAGGCCATATTTTTCGCATTCTCTAACATTCTTCTCCACTGTTTTAAGAAATTGTGAAATTCATTGATGTCTTGAATTTTAACAGTGAAACTTCTTCATCCTTTTGAAAACAGACTTGTTTTGTCTGTCTCGTGGAGTTTTATTGGATATTTTAGTCACTAGGGTTGCATATACAAGAAACCACTATTATGTATTGATTATTATTATTATGTGCTCTCGGCCTATTGGGTGGTCCAAATTTGTTCCATTGACGTCAAGTTTTCACAACTTGATAGAAGCCAAAGACTGATCCTGAATAGTCACCCATTTCACTCATACGATTTTAACCCTCAAAGTACCATCACATTAATTGTTAAAAATTGTGGCAGGCTGACTGTATCCGTGGGGTTAATCCCCCTTAACCAACTCAAGAGACCCCATGAAGTCGGGTTCAATTTTGTCAATATGAAGTCGTATATCTGCATATGAGGACAGGCCAGTCTTTATATTTTTGAAATGAAAAGAGATTTTTCCTATACAAACTATATCCATATGATTTAAAGGAAATGCTCTGTTTAAGGGGCGTGTGATATCAACCGATCCCTGTTCAATTTTTGTCGCTTTTCCGATTTTATATGTCCATTTATTATTTCTACGAGCAAAATCTCGTTAAACATACGATTATATCTACAAATCTTTGGGGAATGATCTTTCCAGTAAGTAAATAAAGGGGGTTAATTCGTATGAATAAACATTTTTTTTTTTTCTGGAGAGGCACCAAGATAACCTGTCAGTGCAAGATGATCGAAGATTATCTACCAATCTCTAGTTATAGAACTGATAATAATCATCAGCCGGTGAAATTTTATTAATCTTTTTTTCTTCTTCATAATTCGTTTTTTTCTTGTCTTTTTCCTCTCACAGATTCAGCAGCATATCTTGAGGAAGGCGAACCACATTTCATATCCTTTCCATACACCACCACAACACGATTGTATAAAGCAAGCATTCTACAAACAAACGCTACGAATGGATTTCGAGTTGTGTTCCGAGATTTGAATCTCAATAATGGTGTTCAAGTCCAACTAGGGATAGGTAACGATCCGTCTGACATACAGTCTGGCATCACAACTATTCATGGACACATAAACTACGAGCCTGATGATGTCTATGTAGATACCAATGAGATGTGGTTTGCTGTCATAGGAGCAAATCGTAACTCCTGGCTCCGAATGGACGTTGAGATAATTTCCTTAGATATATCAAGTGAGTGTTGATTTAATTTTCTTCTAAAATATCGTTGGAATCTCTAGCGCCTAATTATTGAAAATATTCAAAGAAAACCTAGTACATTGTATATTATATATTATTATATTGTATATAAAATAAGATTTTCATTTTTCACTGTATACTAAGAATTCCAAGAACACATAAATTGAACGTGTACAATTAAATGATTCTTTATTGGAATAAAACAGGCAAAGTTTAAAGATTTTTTAAAGAAAAAGGACGTGCATTTAAAATCAGAATATGTTCTTTTGTTTTTGTTTGTTCATTATCCTGTAATTGGTGGTGTAGGTTTAGGGTACATGCACAATATTTACAATGAATATACTCGTAGACTTAGATCGACAATTGGTACTTGAATATTATATTTATTTACAGTATGTTAGTTTCAGTTCCAAGCGCATGAGAGTAGGCCTATGAATCAACATTAGTCCATATTAATATTAAATCGTTATTTTTGTAAAATAATTTTGTTTGTTTGAAATATAAGAAACAAACCCCCAAACGTTAATATGACAAAAGTGGGTGATTTAATGATAACAAGTGAGTAAATAATGACCTTCATCGTTCACTTTATGGTTTTAGATTTCTTTTATTGTTCGGGATCGAACATGAACGTGTCAGTGACGTTGGTTTGCGATGGATATTACGACTGTGACAATTATGAGGATGAATCATCGTGTAGTAAGTATTGGAATACCTCCTTAGTTTTAATCCTGACATTATTTTTTGACTACATCACAGTGTTCTGACGCATTATGTTCATCTGCCTACCACCAAATACATGATATAGAATACAACTTCTGCAATTTTTTGAAGAAATCCCAATTAGCATACACCCTAGTTACACCAGGGGTCTGTTTCATAAATCTTGTTATTAATAACTAACTCTAATATTCTATGAAAAATTGCTCTCAGCCAATCAAATGCAACGATTGTAGTAGCCTTTAAAAGTTATTGTAACTTTTATAAATGTAATGCTTCCTGGGAGAAATTTCAATTATTTAAACATAATTATTTGTGGCTTACACCCAGTAAATACGATCGATTGATCGATCTGTATTGAAATACAGATCGATCAATCGATCTTATTTACTGGGTGTAAGCCACAAATAATTATGTTTAAATTATTGTAACTTGTTTTGAATAAAGGTTGCATTAAACAGGTCCAAGATATACGAACAATATAAGGTAATGTTAAAATAGGGATGCGGAAAAAGGCTTCTCCACTGTTTTAAGAAATGCATTGGTGTCTTG
Organism: Strongylocentrotus droebachiensis; assembly: GCA_035222895.1. Classification (NCBI taxonomy): domain Eukaryota; kingdom Metazoa; phylum Echinodermata; class Echinoidea; order Camarodonta; family Strongylocentrotidae; genus Strongylocentrotus; species Strongylocentrotus droebachiensis. Next base: position 9,036 of record JAVYIG010005859.1, read on the forward strand.
AATTTTAAAAGTGAAACGTCTTCATCCTTTTGAAAACAAAATTGTTTTGTCCGTCTCGTGGAGTTCTCTTGGATATTTTAGTCACTGGGGTTGCATATGACTTATGTGCTCTCGGCCTATTAGGGGGTCCAATTTTGTTCCATCGACTCCAAGTACTCACAACTTATTTCTACGAGCAAAATTTCGTGCATGATGTAGATTGATTGTAACCGACATGACTTTAGGTTCTGTTATGGGAACTCTGAAAGATACGATTATGTCTACAAATCTTTGGGGAATGATCTTTACTCTAACTAAACAAAGGGGTCAAACGGTATGGACAATATAGGTTTTTATCGGGAGAGGCACCCATATAAGCTGTCAGTGCAAGATGATCGAAGCTTATCTACCAATCTCTAGTTGTAGAACTGAAAAGAATCATCAACCGGTGATTTTTTAATTAAATTTATTTTTTCATAATTCGTTTCTTTCTTGTCTTTTTTCCTCTTACAGATTCAGCAACATATATTGAGGAAGGCGAACCACATTTCTTCTCTTTTGCATACACCACCACAACACGATTGTATAACGCACGCATTCTTCAAACAAACGCTACAAATGGGTTTCGAATTGTGTTCCGAGATTTGTATCTCTATCATTATTCGGATAAAGTCCAAATAGGGACAGGTAACGATCCGTCTGACATACAGTCTGGCATCACAACTATCCATGGATACATAAAATACGTTCCTGATGATGTCTATGTAGATACCAATGAGATGTGGTTTGCTGTCATAGGAGTTAATGGTTACTCCGAGCTCCGAATGGACGTTGAGATCATTTCCATTGACCTATCAAGTTAGTGTTGAATTAATTTTCTTCAACGATATCAGTGGAATCAAAAGCTTCATCATGAAGCAGTGATAACTGGTATCTAACCAGTTATAAAATGGGAATTATCCAACACCGGTCGACTGATGAAAATAATCCATGTTTCCAGTTTTACCAGAAATAATAGTATAACGAAGGTGAATTTTTAACGTGCCTAATTACTAAAAGTCTTCAAAGAAAAGTCAGTGTATTAAATTGTAAAATTTCAAAGGATTTTGAGCTACTCATAAGGTTTTGTTCTATCCATGTTCTATCTTTTACCAGCCTTATTTGTCTGTTCAAACTCTGACATGAGCGTGACACCGACTGCCCTCTGCGATGGACTGTACCAATGCGATCATTTCGAGGATGAATTAACATGCAGTAAGTCAATAATATAGTATTAATGGCTGCTTTGAGAGAAATAGTTGTTTTTATTCGCTCAAGGGAAGGTTAGAATTGTGCTATTGCCCGAGGCGTGCCGAGGGCAATAGCCCAATTGTAACCTTCCCGGAGCGTATAAAAACAACTATTTCTCGAATATTAAAGCAGTCATTAATACTTTTATATGCCGAAAAAATTATGACACCACCTTGGCCTTTTTCTAGTTTATCTGCACGGTTGTTTTTTATGATTGTTTCTTTGAGAGTAGACTAGATTTAGATAGTCTAGTAGATCTAGATTCTACTAGTCTAAGCAAGATATTTTTAGAATTTTGGGGGTGGGCCGGCCCTGTGGGGAATATGGAGAAAAACCTGCGCTTTCATATGACACCTCACTTATTGAGTATCACCTTCAGGATCACGAGCAATATTAGTTTGAATCTCTGGTAATTGAAACATCGACCAATCTAGCATGATCGAATGCGCAATGGCCAATGGAAATGCATAGCCATAGGGATGTGTGTAATCTCTACGGGAAGGATCTGCATCTGTCCGTGACGTACAAATCACTACAATCACCAGCATCTGGTTGTCGCGTACTAGAATCTAGATCTCGGGCTACTGAAAAAATTATGGAAGATTTCACGTACCCTTTTTGGTGTTCCCATTTGATCCTCATCCAGAAGTCAAAATCTTGGGAGCGTTTCTAATTCAGCCATTTTGGCCTAGTACAGTCGGTCGTCTGCGCTGCGCTACTAGGGAGTCGGGCTAACTCGCCCCACGGGACATCTCGCCCCAGCGAGATATCCCGACATGATTTATCGATCGAGAGATACCAGTAGTCTGCTAATTAACGGCCAGGACGAAAGAATGTGAACAAATATCAGCCATATCGTCTAAAATGTACAATGAGCACAAACATATACACATTGGTATCTCTCGATCGATGAATCGTGTCGGGACATTTCGACCCAGTCTTTGATGCTGGGGCGAGATGTCCCGTGGGGCGAGTTAGCCCGGATTCGCTGCTAGTTGTATTAATACAAAATTGGTAAAATGTAGCGACCAATTCTTCGCACACGTACGGTATCCTCCATTGCTCAGACCATTTTTTAACATGTAAACCTATGGGGTAACCATGGAGACTGACCTATTTTCCCAATAACCATGGTTATTGGGATTTTAGAACTGTTTTAACCATGGTTACCGGGAATTTTACATGAACAGTTAAAGTTTATGAATGCAATTTCGACCAATCAGATGGCTGGATTTCTTAAGTGAGGTATATAACAAATTATATTTAGTACTCATTTTCTTATTAGTATTACAGGTATTTTGGTTGTACTTCATAATTTTCCAGCATATGTTATTACAAACTGATTCTTAGATTCTTTGAAATATTTGCTCCCAGCCAATCAAATGCCACGATTTGAGTAGCCTATAACATGGTGTTGGAATACGGGTGCGGAAAAATGAAGACTTAACACGCCCATTCTTTCACATTATTTTCCACTTTTGTTTTTGAATTTCATAATTGAGAAAAGACTTGTTTAGTCTGTTTTCGTGGACTTCACTTGGTTATTTTAGTCACTGGGGCTGCATATGGCTTGTGTGCTCTCGGCCTATATTAGGGCCTGTTACTGCGTTCCATCGACTTTTCACATCATGATATAAGCCAAAGACTGGTCATGACTAGTCCAATTCACTCATACGAATTTGACCCTCACGGTACCATCAAATTCATTGAAAAAAATGTGTGGCAGGCACAGTGTAGATGTCGGGTTAATCCCCCAACAACCTCAACAGACCCGACATGAATTCATGACGAAGCACCAGATTTTGTCAACATGAAGTTGTATGTCTCCATACTAGGACAGTCTTCATATTTTGTAATGAAAACAAATTTACCTATACAAATTGTGTCCATATGATTTAAAGGAAACCAAAGAAACATGCATCTGATATGAACCGATGAATACATTTTGTCGTTTTTTCGTGTTCATAATGTCAATTGATAATTTCTACTAGCGAAATTTCGTGCTTGGGGTAGATTAATTGAAACCGACCTGACTTTAGGCTCTGTTTCGGGAACTCTAATAGATACGGTGAGGTCGATAGGTTTTTGGGGGAACTTAAGTGAATTAAGGTGATCAAATCGTATGGATAAAATAGGGATTTTTCGGCAGAGGTTCTCACATTAGCTGTCAGTGGAAGATGATGAAGCTTATTTACCGATCTATAGTTGAAGAACTGATAAGAATCATCTACATGTGACTTTTTTTTCTTGATTTTTGTAATATAATGTATTATTTCTTTATTGTCTTTTTTTCTTCCCCTTGCAGATAATTCAGCAAAACATCTTGAGGAAGGCGAATCACAATTCATCTCCTTCCCGGCTACCTACGCAACACGATTGTATAAAGCAAGCATTCTACAAACAAACGCTACGAATGGATTTCGAGTTGTGTTCCGAGATTTGTATCTCAGTAATGGTGTTCAAGTCCAACTAGGGACAGGTAACGACCCGTCTGACATACAGCCTGGCATCACAACTATCCAAGGATCCATAAACTACGAGCCTGATGATGTCTATGTAGATACCAATGAGATGTGGTTCGCTGTCATAGGAGCAAATGGTATATCCAGCCTCCGAATGGACGTTGAGATCATTTCCATTGACCTATCAAGTGAGTGTTGAATTAATTTTCGTTTATAATATCGGTGGAATCTAAAGCTCTTTATATTGAAGCAGGGATAACTGGTTTCTTACCAATTATAAAATAAGAATCATTTAACACCGGTCGACGGATGAAGATAGTCCATGTTTCCAGTTTACTAGAAATTACAGTATAAAAAAAGGGAGAATTGCTAACGCGCCTAATTACTAAAAATATTAAAGGAAACATTGTATATTCAATTGTAACATTTCAAAGCATTATGAGCTAATCATAAGTTATTTTACTCTCCATCTTCTATCTTCTACCAGCCTCATTTGCATGTTCAAGCTCTAACAAGAGCGTGTCACCGACTGCCCTTTGTGATGGACTTTACCACTGCGTTCATTACGAGGATGAATTAGCGTGCAGTAAGTCAATAACAAATTATATTTAGTAAATATAACAGGTATTTATAAATATTACAGGTATTTATTGCACTTAATGATTTTCTAGCATATGTTATTAATTATTAATTCTTAGATACTGTGACAAATTTGCTCTCAGCCAATCATATACCAAGATTTCAGTAGCTTATTACAGTTATCATAACTCGTTATTGATAACAAGTTTCATGAAACAGGGTCCAGGTACACAAACATGGTGTTGGAAAACGGGTGCGGAAATATGAAGATTTGCAACTCCCGTTCTCTCACATTATTTTCCACTTTCTTATGAAGATCATAATTCTATTAGTGTATTGCAGTTCTACGATGAAGACAGTTTGAAAGACAAACTTATTTTGTCTGTGTCATGGAAATTTACTGGATAATTTAGTCAGTGGGGTTATGGCTTTTGTGCTCTCGGCCTATTAGGGGGTCCAATTTTGTTCCATCGACTTTTCACAACTTTGTAGAAGCCAAATACTGGTCCTAAATAGTAACCCACTTAATACCATACGATTTTGACCCTCAAAGTACCATCACATTCATTGATAAAAAGTGTGGCAGGCAGAGTGTAACTGTCGGGTTAATCCCCGTAAATTGCCTCAACATACCACATAAAGTCTTCTCCAAGCACCAGATATCATCATCTAGAAAACATATATGTCTGCATATTACGACAGGCCAGTCTCTATATTTTGTAAAGAAAGGGGAATTTTCCTATACAAATTGTATCCATATGATTTGAAGAAAAAATGCTCCCATTTGATAAAGGGGCGTCAGATACCAACCGATCCCTGTTCAATTTTGTATATTTTCGTGTTTTTAAGGTCATGTCATAATTTCTACTAGAGAAATTTCTCGCATGTGGTAGATGGGTTGAAATCGACCTGACTTTGGGCTCTGATAAGGGAACGCTGATATATACGGTTAGGTCTACACATTTTGGGGGGAATGTCCTTTCCTCTGAGGGGGGTCAAACCGTATGAAAAATAGAAGTTCTTTTCGGGAGAGGCTGCTAAATTAGATATCGATGCAAGATGATGAAGCTTACCCCATCTATCTCTTGATAAAGAATTGACAAAAACATCGGCAGGTGCCTTTTTTTTCCTTTTTTTTTTTTTAACCTTTCAGATTATTCAGCAACTTATCTCCAGGAAAGCGAATCACATTTCATCTCCTTACCACACACCACCACAACACGATTCTATAATGCAATCTTGCTCAAAACAAACGCAACGAATGGTTTTCGAGTTGTGTTCCTAGATTTGTATCTCTATTATGGTGCTAAAGTCCAAATAGGGACAGGTAACGATCCGTCTGACACACAGTCTGGCATCACAACTATCGATGAAAACATAAACTACCAGCCTGATGATGTCTATGCAGATACAAATGAGATGTGGTTAGCTGTCATAGGAGCAAATGGTTACTCCGAGCTCCGAATGGTCGTTGAAATAATTTCCATTGACCTGTCAAGTGAGTTTAAAATTAATTTTCTTTTGAAATATCGGTAGAATCTAAAGTTATGTCTATTGAAGCAGTGATAACTGATGTTTAACTGATTATAAAATGAGAATTATTCAATACCTATCGACTGATGAAGATAATCCATGTTTTCAGTTTTACCACAAAATAATAATAGTATAAAGAAGGTGAATTTTGACGCGCCTAATTACTAAAAGTATTTAAAGAAACATAGTCTATTCAATTGTAACATTTCAAAGCAGGCGCGGATCCAGGATTTCTTAGGGGGGGGGGAAGGCCCAAATTTGAAATTATGCGAGCCAAATATTGGTACGTAATGGTGACCAGCAGTGACGTAATTAGGGGTGGGTGGGTGCAGGGAGGGGCGAGTTTTTCCCCTCCCTCCTCCGCGAAGCGCGGAAGCTTTGACATTTCAATAGATTATTAGAGAAAGAAGACGATTCGTTGTACCATTCCCAAAAATAATCCTCGTCTGAATTATGTTTCCCCCCATCCCGCGGGAAGCGCGAAAGCTTTTACGTTTCATCAAATCATTAGAGAAAGAAGACGATTCGTTGTACCGTTCTCGACTCTTAATCCTTGTCTAAATTCAGTTTCCCCCTTCCGCGCAAAGCGCGGAAGCTTCGACGTTTCATTAAATCATTAGCGAAAGAAGACGATTCGTCGTACCGTTCTCGACTCTTAATGTTCTTTGTCTATTCCCTTTTCTTCCTACGTCCTCTTCCTTTTCACTCCTCTCTTTTTTTGGCCGGCGATTATGGGGGGACCACCCCACCGCCCCCCTGGCATCGCGCCTGCGGTCAGATGAACATAATATGTTGATACCTTGTCCGCCCCGGAACCTCAGGGGTTTAAGGTTTCAATTTACGGTCAGATTAGCATTCAGGGGTCCGCCTTAGGGCCCTAGGCGGGGTCCAGGGGGCAGAGCCCCGGAAGTTCAGGAGTTTAAGGCATTTAATTACGGTCAGATGAGCATTATTTTGATACCTATTATTGTTACAGTGGCAGGTCACTAATTGGCTTGGGGTTCAGGGGCGGAGCCCCGGAATCTTTAGGGTTTTAGGCACTCAATTACGGTCAGATGAGTATCAAGGGGCCCGCCTAAGGGCTCTTGGTTGGGTCCAGGGGGCAGAGCCCCGGAAGCTCAGGGGTTTTAGGCGTTTAATAACGGTCAGATGAGCATTTTTGATACCTTATTATTTGTGAAACTGGCAGGACACTATTTGGCGTGGGGTCCAGGGGGCAGAGCCCCCAGAAATCAGGGGTTTTAGGCATTAAATGACCGTCAGATGAGGGCCCTAGGTGGAATCCAGGGGCAGAGCCCTTGGGGTTTTAGGCATTTAATCATGGTCAGATGAGCATATTTTGATACCCCATTATAATGTGACACTAGCAGTTAACTATTTTTTCTTTCTGGCTCTCTTTCTTTCTATTTCTCTTTAATATACTTTTTCAAAGAAAGTGTGGGGGGGGCTCGAGGATCCCGATCCCCGTCGTTCCGCGGGCCCTGATATGTAGGCATCTCAAGAAGCATTTTCTTGGCTGGCTGTAAATTTAGGAATTTGTCATTTTCCAACAAACGCATAAAGTGAGGAAAAATCTCGGAAAATTATCTCATTTCAGCATTATTTGTAAACCACCGTTATGGAATTAGAAATAAACCACGTTTGAATTATATTTCTCCAAAGCCCCCCCCCCCCCCTATCAGTATGCCACTGCCCCCCCCCCCCCCCCTCCGATCTACACCTTGTTGGCGGGAAAATTGCAACTGATATCCTTTAACTTTCTTCATTCTCTTTTTTTTTTCTTTCTCTTTCTCTCCTCTTTCCCTTTCCCTTCCCTTCCTTATCTCTCTTTTAGGTTTGCTGAGGGGGGGGGGGGGGGGGCTAGGTCATCTTGGTCCCCACCCCGCTCCACATATTGTTGGCGGGATTAACCGCACCTGATCTCCGCTTCTTTTCTCCCTTTTATTTTTTTCTTCCTCTTTTTTGTTCCCTTTTAGCTCTCCTCTTTTCCTTTTCCTTCTTTTTTTTTTTTTTTGCGGGGACGGGGGGGGGGGAGGCTAGGGCCTTTTGCCCCCCCCCCCCCGATCCACAACTTGTTGGCGGGAAAATTGCAACTGATATCCCCCTTCTTTTCTTTTCTTCTTCCTCTTTTGTCCTTCCCTTTATCTCCTCGTTTTCTTTTTTCTTTCCCTTTCCTTCCTTCTCTTTTATTTTTTGATTGGGGGGGGGGGGAAGGGGGGAGGCAACAGCCTGGGAGGCAAGTACTTTTGCCCCCCCCCCGATCTCCTTCTTCCCTCTTTCTTTTCTTCTTCCTCTTCTTTTTTTTCCCCTTTCTCTCCTCTTTCCCTTTCCCTTCTTTTCCTTCTCTCTCTCTCCTATTTTTTTTTGCGGGGGGGGGGGGGGGCAAGGCCCGCTCGGCCCCCCCCCCCTGGATCCGCGCCTGTTTCAAAGCATTATGAGCTAATCATAATTTATTTTTCTCTCCATCTTCTATCTTCTACCAGCCTTATTTGCCTGTTCAAGCTCTAACATGAGCGTGTCACCGATTGTCCTTTGCGATGGACTTTACCACTGCGATCATTACGAGGATGAATTAGCGTGCAGTAAGTCAATAACAAATTATATTTAGTAATGCGTTATTAATAAATATTACAGGTATTTATTGTACTTCATGATTTTCTAGCATATGTTAATTCTTAGATACTATGAATAATTTGCTCTTAGCCAATCAAATGTCAAGATTTCAGTAGCTTATTACAGTTATCATATGAAACATGGCCCAGGTACACAAACATGGTGTTGGGATACGGGTGCGGAAATATGACAATTGAAACTCCGCCCTCTCAAATTCTTTTCCACTTTCTTATGAATATCGTAATTCTATTAGTGTATTGCAGTTCCACGATAAAGACAGTTTGAAAGACAGACTTTAATTTTGTCTGTCTCATGGAATTTTAATGGATAATTTAGTCACTGGGGTTATGGCTTTTGTGCTCTCGGCCTATTAGGGGGTACAATTTTATTCCATCGACTTTTCACAATTTTGTAGAAGCCAAATACTAGTCCTAAATAGTAACCCATTTAATACCATACGATTTTGACCCTCGAAGTACCATCAAATTCATTTATACAAATTGTTGCAGGCACAGTGTAGCTGTCGGGTTAATCCCCCAACAACCTCAACAGACCCCATTTGTGTCCATATGATTTATTGGAGAAAATGCTCTGATTTGTTAAAGGGGCATCTGACTCTTTCAACCGATCCCTGTTCAAAGTTAGTAGATTTTCGTGTTATTAATGTCATGTCATAATTTCTACTAGCGAAATTTCTTGCATGTGGTAGATGGGTTGAAACCGACCTGACTTTGGGCTCTGTTTTGGAAACTATGATATATACGGTTAGATCTATACCCTTTGGGGGGATTTCCTTTCCTCTAAGTAAATTTGGGGGGTCAAGCAGTATGGATAATACAAGCTTTTTCGGGAGAGGCTCCCAGATTTGATGTCGATGCAAGACGATGAAGCTTAACTACCAATCTCTTGTTGAAAAACTGACAAGAATCATAGATATGGTGACTTTTTTCTCCTTTTTTAGAAATCAAATTGTTTTCCTTTACAGATTATTCAGCAACTTATCTCCAGGAAGGCGAATCACATTTTATCTCCTTCCCATACACCACCACAACACGATTGTATAAAGCAAGCATTCTACAAACAAACGCTACGAATGGATTTCGAGTTGTGTTCCAAACTTTGTATCTCAATGATGGTGTTCAAGTTTACCATCAAACTCATTTATAACAAATGTGGAAGGCAGAGTGTACCTGTGGGGTTAATCCTTGTAAATTTCCTCAACAGACCACATGAAGTCTGGTCCAAGCACCAGATTTTGTCAATATGAAGTCGTATGTCTGCAAATTATGACAGGCCAGTGTTTTTACAAGTATGAAAACGGATTTTTCCTTTTAAAATTGTGTAAATATGATTTGAAGGCAAAATGCTCCTATTTGTGGAAGTGGCGTCTGGTTTCAACCGATACCTGTTCAATTTGTGTCGCTTTTTCCTGTTGATGATGATGATGAAGGTTATCTACCAATCTTCTATTGAAGAACTGATAAGATTCATCTACAGGAGACTTTTTTTCTCTTGCGTTTTTGTTTATTATTTATTTATTTATTTATTGTCTCCCCCCCCCCCTTACAGATAAATCAGCTATACATCTTGAGGAAGGCGAATCACATTTCATATCCCTCAACAGGATTCTATACCGCACACATTCTACAAACAAACGCTACCAATGGGTTTCGAGTTGTGTTCCGAGATTTGTATCTCTATCATTATGGGAATGAAGTCCAAATAGGGACAGGTAACGATCCGTCTGACATACAGTCTGGCATCACAACTATCCATGGATCTATAAACTACGCTCCTGATGATGTATATGTAGATACCAATGAGATGTGGTTTGCTGTCATAGGAGCAAATGGTGACTCCAACCTCCGAATGAACGTTGAGATCATTTCCATTGACCTATCAAGTGAGTGTTGAGTTAATTTTTTTCTCAAAATATCGGTGGAATCTATAAACGCTCTTTGAATTAAAGCAGTGATAACTGGCACCTTACCAGTTATAAAATGATAATTATTCAACACCTGTCGACTAATGAAGCTAATCCATATTTTCGGTTTTACCAGAATAATAGTATAAAGAAGGTGAATTTTTGACGCGCCTAATTACTAAAAGTATTCAAAGAAACATACTATATTCAATTGTAAGTACATTTCAACTCATTATGAGCTACTCATAATTATCTTCTATCTTCTATCAGCCTTATTTGTCTGTTCAAGCTCTAACATGAGCGTGTCACCGATTGTCCTTTGTGATGGACTTTACCACTGCGATCATTACGAGGATGAATTAGCGTGCAGTAAGTCAATAACAAATTAAATATAGTAATGCGTTCTTTATAAATATTACAGGTTTTTGTTTATTGTACTTCATTATTTTCTAGCATATGTTAATTCTTAGATACTATGAAATTTTACTCTCAGCCAATCAAATGTCAAGATTTAAGTAGCTTATTACAGTTATCATAACTTGTTATTAATAACTAGTTTCATAAAACAGGACCCAGGCACACAAACATGGTGTTGGAATACGGGTGCGAAAATATGAAGACTTGAAACTCCCATTCTCTCACATTCTTTTCTACTTTCTTATGAATATCATAATTCTATTAGTGTATTGCAGTTCTACGAGAAAGACAGTTTGAAAGACTTACAATGGTTTTTGTGCTCTCGGCCTATTAGGTGGTCCAATTTTGTTCCATCCACTTCTAACAACTGCATAAAGCCAAAAACTGGTCTTAAATAGTAACCCATTAAGTACCATACGATTTTAACCCTCAAAGTACCATCGAATTCATTGATACAAATAGAGGCAGGCAGAGTGTAGCTGTCGAGTTAATCCCCGTAAATTGCCTCAACAGACCACATGAAGTCTTGTCCAAGCACCAGATTATATAATTTAGAAAACATATATGTCTGCATATTAGGACAGGCCAGTCTCTATATTTTGTAATGAAAAGGGAATTTTCCTTTACAAATTGTGTCCATATGATTTAAAGGAAAAATGCTCTCATTTATTAAAGGGGCATATGATATCAACCGATCCCTGTTCAAAGTTGGTAGGTTTTCCTGTTTATAATGTCATGTCATAATTTCTACTAGAGAAATTTCTCGCAAGTGGTAGATAGGTTGAAACCGACCCGACATTGGGCTTTGTTTCGGGAACTCTGTTTATACGGTTAGGTCTATACATTTTGGGAGAATGTCCTTCCCTCTAAGGGGGGTCAAACCGTATGGAAAATACAAATTTTTTTCGGGAGAGGCTGTCAGATTAGATGTCAATGCAAGATGATGAAGCTTATCTACCATTCTCTTGTTGAGGAACTGACAAGAATCATCGACTGGTGACTTTTTTCCTTTTTTTTTTATTATTTTTTTCCCATTACAGATTATTTAGCAACTTATCTCCAGGAAGGCGAATCACATTTCATTTCCTTACCACATACAAGCACAACACGATTCTATAATGCAACCTTGCTAAAAACAAACGCTACGAATGGATTTCGAGTTGAGTTCCAAGATTTGTATCTATATGATGGTGCTAAAGTCCAAATAGGGACAGGTAATAATCCGTCTGACATACAGTCTGGCATCACAACTATCGATGAAAACATAAACTACCAGCCTGATGATGTCTATGCAGATACAAATGAGATGTGGTTAGCTGTCATAGGAGCAAATGGTTACTCCGGGCTCCGAATGGTCGTTGAAATAATTTCCATTGACCTGTCAAGTGAGTTTTATATTAATTTTCTGTTAAAATATCGGTAGAATCTAAAGCTCTGTTTATTAAAGCAGTGATAACTGGTGGCTCACTAGTTATAAAACGAGAATTATTCATGCCTGTCGACTGATGAATAATAATCCATGTTTTCAGTTTTACCAGAAATAATAGTATAGAGAAGGTGAATTTTTGACGCGCCTAATAACTGAAATTATTCAAAGAAACATAGTACATTCAATTGTAACATTTCAAAGCATTATGAGCTACTCATAATTTTTTTTCTTCTCCATCTTCTATCTTCTACCAGCCTTAATTGCCTGTTCGAGCTCTAACACGAGCGTGTCACCAACTGTCCTTTGCGATGGAGCTTACCAATGCGAACATTACGAGGATGAATTAGCGTGCAGTAAGTCAACAACAAATTATATTTAGTAATGCGTTCTTTATAAATATAACAGGTATTAATTGTACTTTTTGATTGTCTAGCATATGTTAATGATTATTAATTCTTAGATACTATGAACAAATTTCCTCTCGGCCAATCAAATGCCAAGATTCCAGTTGCTTATTACAGTTATCATAACCTGTTATTGATAACAAGTTTCATGAAACAGGGCCCATGTACACAAATCATGGTGTTGGAATACGGGTTCGGAAATATGACAACTTAAAACTCCCATTCTCTCACATTCTTTTAACCACTTTCTTATGAATACCATAATTCTATTAGTGTATTGCAGTTCTACGATGGAGAAAGTTTTAAAGACAGACTTGTTTTGTCTGTCTCATGGAGTTTAAATGGATAATTAGTCGCTGGGGTTATGGCTTTTGTGTTCTCTGCCTTTCAGGGGGTCCAATTTTGATCCATCGACTGTTCACATCTTTGTAGAAGCCAAAGACTGGTCCTAAATAGTAACCCATTCAATACCATACGATTTTAACCCTCGAAGTACCATAAAATTCATTGATACAAATAGAGGCAGGCAGAGTGTAGCTGTCGAGTTAATCCCCGTAAATTGCCTCGACTGACCACATGAAGTTTTGTCCAAGCACCAGATATCATTTAGAAAACATATATGTCTGCATATTAGGACAGGCCAGTCTCTATATTTCGTAATGAAAAGGGAAGTTTCCTTTACAAATTGTGTCCATATGATTTAAAGAAAAAATGCTCTCATTTGTTAAACAGGCATCTGACTCTATCAACCGATCCCTGTTCAAAGTTTGTAGATTTTCGTGTTTATAATGTCATGTCATAATTTCTACTAGCCAAATTTCTCGCAAGCGGTAGATTGGTTGAAAGCGACCCGATTTTGGGATCTGTTTTGGAAACTCTGATATATACGGTTAGGTCTATTCATTTTGGGGGGAATGTCCTTTCCTCTAGGTAAATAAGGGGGTTAAGCAGTTTTGCTTATACACATTTTTTTCGAGAGAGGCTGCCAGATTAGATATCGATGCAAGATGATGAAGCTTACCTACCTATCTCTTGATAAAGAATTGACAAAAACATCGGCAGGTGCCTTTTTTTTCCTTTTTTTCCTTTTTTTTGTTGTTGTTTACCTTTCAGATTATTCAGCAACTTATCTCCAGGAAAGCGAATCACATTTCATCTCCTTACCACACACCACCACAACACGATTCTATAATGCAATCTTGCTCAAAACAAACGCAACGAATGGTTTTCGAGTTGTGTTCCTAGATTTGTATCTCTATTATGGTGCTAAAGTCCAAATAGGGACAGGTAACGATCCGTCTGACACACAGTCTGGCATCACAACTATCGATGAAAACAGAAACTACGAGCCTGATGATGTCTATGCAGATACAAATGAGATGTGGTTAGCTGTCATAGGAGCAAATGGTTACTCCGAGCTCCGAATGGTCGTTGAAATAATTTCCATTGACCTGTCAAGTGAGTTTAAAATTAATTTTCTTTTGAAATATCGGTAGAATCTAAAGTTATGTCTATTGAAGCAGTGATAACTGATGTTTAACTGATTATAAAATGAGAATTATTCAATACCTGTCGACTGATGAAGATAATCCATGTTTTCAGTTTTACCACAAATAATAGTATAAAGAAGGTGAATTTTGACGCGCCTAATTACTAAAAGTATTTAAAGAAACATAGTGTATTCAATTGTAACATTTCAAAGCATTATGAGCTAATCATATTTTTTTTCCTCTCCATCTTCTATCTTCTACCAGCCTTATTTGCATGTTCAAGCTCTAACATGAGCGTGTCACCGACTGTCCTTTGCGATGGACTTTACCACTGCAAACATTACGAGGATGAATTAGCGTGCAGTAAGTCAATAACAAATTATATTTAGTAATGCGTTCTTTATAAATATTACAGGTATTTATTTTACTTCATGACTTTCTAGCATATGTTAATTCTTAGATACTATGATAAATTTGCTCTCATCCAATCAAATGTCAAGATTTTAGTAGCTTATTACAGTTATCATAACTTGTTATTGATAACAAGTTTCATGAAACAGGGCCCAGGTACACAGACATTGTGTTGGAATACGGGTGCGGAAATATGAAGACTTGAAACTCCCATTATCTCATATTCTTTTCCACTTTATTATGAATATATATTAGTGTATTGCAGTTCAACGATGAACACAGTTTTAAAGACAGACTTATTTTGTCTGTCACGTGGAATTTTAATGGATAATTTGTTCACTGGGGTTATGGCTTTTGTGCTCTCGGCCTATTAGGGGGTCCAATTTCGATCCATCGACTTTTCACATTTTTTTAGAAGCCAAAGACTGGTCCTAAATAGTAACCCACTTAATACTATACGATTTTAACCCTCAAAGTACCATCAAATTCATTGATAAAAAGTGTGGCAGGCAGAGTGTAGCTGTCTGGTTAATCCCCGTAAATTGCCTCGACAGACCACATGAAGTCTTGTCCAAGCACCAGATATCATCATTTAGGAAACATATATGTCTGCATATTAGGACAGGCCAGTCTCTATATTTTGTAATGAAAAGGGAATTTTCCTATACAAATTGTGTCCATATGATTTAAAGGAAAAACATGCTCCCATTTGTTAAAGGAGCGCATGATATCAACCGATCCCTGTTCAAAGTTGGTAGATTTTTCGTGATTATAATGTCATGTCATAATTTCAACTATCCAGATTTCTCGCATGTGGTAGATGGGTTAAAAACGACCCGACAGTGGGCTCTGTTTAGACATAGACTTACCACCAACTCTGATATATAGGGTTAGGTCTATACATTTTGGGGGAATGTAAATTAGAGGGGTCAAGCCGTATGGATAATACAAGTTTAGTTTTGGTAAAGGCTCCCAGATAAGCTGTCAGTGCAATCTTATAAACCAATTCCTTGTTAAAGAACTGAAAAGAATCATGTTCAGGTGACTTTTTTAAAATTCGTTTTTACTTCCCCTTACAGATTATTCAGCAACTTATATCAAGGAAGGCGAATCACATTTCATATCTTTACCACTCACCAGCACAACACGATTGTATAAAGCAAGCATTCTACAAACAAACGCTACGAATGGATTTCGAGTTGTGTTTCGACATTTGTATCTCTATCATTATGATGATGAAGTCCAAATAGGGATAGGTAACAATCCGTCTGACATACAGTCTGGCATCACAACTATCCAAGGATACGTAGACTACGAGCCTGATGATGTCTATGTAGATACCAATGAGATGTGGTTTGCTGTCATAGGAGCAAATAATTACTCCAGTCTCCGAATGGACGTTAAGATAATGTCCATTGACCTACCAAGTGAGTGTTGAATTAATTTTCTTTTAAGATATCGGTTGAATCTAAAGCTCTGTGTATTGAAGCAGTGATAACTGGTATCCTACCAGTTATAAAATGAGAATTATCCAACACAAAGGGTTACAGCAGTCTCAAATATGGACGTTGAGCAAATTTCCATTGACCTATCAAGTGAGTATGTGATTCTTATCGATCTGTCTTATTTGAATATATTTTAATGAAATCGGTGACATATGTAGTCGGTTTGGAGTCGGTTTGGAGTCAGTTTAACGGTTCGACTGAAGTAGATAGATGGTTAGATAAATGATTTACAGGTAAAAGGAGTAAACAAAATTGTACCGAGTTAAATAACTTACCTAAAGGTAAAAAGACCAGTGGAAGCTCTTATTACCAATCATTGTGAAAGAATATGTTTTGACTAATACGTGATGATTCAAATTTTGCCGAGAAACCGCCTACTAATTGATATATTTAGTAAATTATTATATCTATTTGGACCGGATAGATATCGCTCACGTATCGCGCACGTGTCGCGTAGTCCCATGTACATCTTTATGTGTACAGTGCTTGTAACTTTACCTAGACTGGGCCAAATTTCCTATCATTCTGATGATTCCAGAACCATACTGTACACACCAATGTTTATATGCTAGATGATCAACCTTTTCTGCTCGATTCCACAACGGTTCTTTCACAGTGCAATCGCATGACCTTTATCGTTAAGGAGCATAACACGAAATCTGAAGTGGAATATCAAGAAATCTAGGTGGAAACATGGCTCATTTCGATAGACTCCCTAACAGAAAATAGAATGCACTTTCTGAACCGGAGAAAATATGATCGAAGATAAATTCATGAAAATACGAAAGAAAGAAAAAGGAAAGAAGTCAATGCATACGTACACTGTCGCTCATAACGTTGGAAAAAAAAATCCCAATTCATGGAGTAGCATAGAACTTACGAATTCATGCCTACAGTCAGGATTCAGTGGCTAAGCAATGGCCTCGTTACTGTGAGGCCCCAGGATCGAAACCGTGTCGATGTGCTATATTAGTGCCCTTTTGTGAGGCATTAATCCTCATTACTGTCATTTATGACTTAAGGACGTAGGTCCCCTAGTAGATTAGCATAGTAGTATACACATGCTTTAGCAGTCACGCAAAACAAACACTCGCAAATTAGTATTCAATAAAATCAGAGAATGTACATTATTATTTAGATTTATACAACACCTACGTGGATCCTTGTCATTTGATTGGAGGATTGTTGGTCACATGATATAAATGTTCTATTGCACGGGCGTGCATGTTTGGTTATATTCGCCGTGCATTTTTGGTTATATGCAGACTGCGTACCTCTCTGCTGTGCGCGTATGCCTGCGTGTATCTGACGCGAAGGCAATCTTAATGTAATCGAGAAGGCTTGACTCCAACTTTAATTTATCTTTAATATAAGGAGTAAAGCATATTCGTTGATTAACGTTCTATTAGATCTTCTTCGATGTTGTATAAGACAAATAATGAATGTTTTTCATTCGTTATTTGTATACTATTAGGAATAAATCATTGTCAAAATCATTCCATTAATTGGGGTAAAAATAATTATTCCACCGTTATGACCAACAATGTATGTCCTTTCCTATGCCAAACAACAACTGCTAACTATGTAAATTAAGCGCCTACATCTTTAATATAGGTGTATAGTTATTTCCCTTTCTCACTTTTTACATTGCTCCCTTTTCTGTGTACAGAGAACGCATGTCTCCCAACACCCTGTCTAAATGGAGGTACGTGTGTGCAAAATGAACTCGTTTACCAGTGTATTTGCATGGATCTATTCATCGGCCGGAACTGTGAAATAAGTAAGCGGTATAGCTAAATTGAATGGGAATTTAGGAAGCCAATTTCACAATACAGAGACACATAATACTGACATGTCAAACATAATGAACGTATGTGTGTAAGTATGTATGTATGTAAATATACATGTATTATTCACATACACATAATGAACTCCAGCGAAATGCGTTGTTATTTTGGTAAACATGGCATTTTTCCCAATTGTCCAAAACTCTGGAAATAGTACAGAGTTTTTCATTCTGAAGTTCTTATAGGATTCGGAATGGCAAACTATTAAAAAGATTCCATATTTACATTGTTTCGTTATTCCAAATATTTATAATCGAACCCGAACTCGTGTATGGTATTACGAACCTTCTGAATTTCAAACCTCAATTCGTTTTCATAATTATGAACCTTGTGTAATTTTCGGAATTAAGAATCGTCTAAGTTGAATGAACACTATTTAATTTTCAGAATCACGAACCTTCAGGTATGGATAATTTTCGTTTCGGAATAAGCCTTTGAAAAAACATAAACGTGTGAAAATAAAGTTATCTCGGGTTTTTTCGCCCATGATTTTCGTTTAGAGCTCTCAAGCTGTTATCAGTGGTTGAATCTTTCCATGTTTTTCTTCTTTGAGATTCCCCCTTCATATCTTAAAAGTAAACACATCATAACATTATGTCTAGACACTGGTACCCAGGAAACTGAGGATGAAAGCTGCAAGCATTCATTCGTAAGTTCTATACTACTACAATTTTACTAGAAACTAACTTTTGACAGGTAACGCCGATCCTTGCACCCAACGAAACCCGTGCGTCAATGGTGTCTGTCGTCCCATTGGACAAGGGCAGTACGAGTGTGAATGCCGAGATCATTATGAGGGGATCCATTGTGATGAACCAATTCGTAAGTCATATGTTTGAATTTACTTGTATGCATCTTAACACTTTGGAGACGACGGGCTTCTACAGAAGCCGAGATGTGTCCCTAATATTTTGACAAAGTTGTCCAGCTTATTATTAACTATTATGTGCTAAAGTTCTTTGAAGTATTATTTAGATATATTCATTCATCTCATCCATTAAAAATATAATAAAGTTACGTGGACAAACATCGAGAAAAAGTGATATCATTTCAACTTTACCCTAAGTTAGTGTTCGGATCGAAAAAGGGCCCTCGAAATTACGTTTTGCAAATCCATGATTCACATCGTTTCGAATAACGGGTGAATAGGAACCAAAATTTGGAAAATGTTTTGACACAATTTTTTACCCTCAGAAATGAGAATGAAACCTTTTTTATTTCTGAATAAGTAAATCAAATATCTTGTCATCATATCTGGATATGAAATAAAATATCGAAATACTTTCCTTTTCTGGGGGAGGTGGTATATATTCATCCGCTGTCGCTATTCACGTCGTTTCTATTGTATAAGTGAATGAATATCAAAGATCCGGGTTAACTCGGACTCGGGGACAACTCGGCCCCGCTGCAAAAACGGGGCCGATTTGTCCCAGCATACTCTAACTTTAATTCTAACCCTAACCCTAATAATAATCCTAACCCTAACCCTAAAACTTGTCATAACAAATGCAATCATGCCGGGACAACATTACTTGTTTAATCTATGGATTAAATCTTTGAAGTCCAGTCCTCCTAACACGTTGACGATGGTCTTATGCATACGTCACCGGACTGAGGATCACCAACGAGCTTATACTACCTCCTTGGGATCACATGGTTCGCGATTCAGGACAGCACCACTGTCTTTTGACAAGACATTTGTCACTATCTATTTATCCAAGTGTAGAAAATAGATACATGTTAGGAATGTATTCCTTGAATGCTTTCAGTGCCTTAGGGCAGCTAGGCTAGCCAGTGTAGGAACCATAATAGTATTCTGTAGGTGCCTTGACCATCCCTTGGTATTTCGTATATATAAATGTAACTGTTATTATGAATAGTACAGGTAGTAGGGTAATAAATCCTTCCAGTCCTTAGCCCCACGTCCCTGGAACAAACTCGCCTCGTTCTTAAGAAACAGTACTTCACTATATTTCTTCAAAATTCAACTGAAAACTTACCTGTACAACTCCTCTTAAATTGTTGATAGTCTAAGAGACTGCGCCTTGTATTCTTTGGAAAAGGCGCTATATAAATCCAATGATAATTATTAATAGTATTATTTCAAGTTTTATTATCATCATTAGTCGTGGTATTATTGTTATCATAATTAATTTGATTGTTTTTTATCAATATTATTCCTCTTCTTTTCCTTCTTCAACTTATAATCATCATCATTATTACTTTTATTACTTTTGTCACCATCATCATTATCATTATCATCATCAATATTGAAAACAAAATCACCTCATTCACCGTCATATGTTCTTATTCCGACCTCGAATACAGTTCCTTTGGAGGTTTCTGTCCATCCGTCAAGCCAGATAGTCGACATCAATGCCTATGTGGAGCTGACATGTAGTTTCAACAATTTCAAGCGATACCACTGGTACAAAGACGATGTCCTCTTGCCTAACAGTGAAAATCAGAATCCTTTGATAATGATGTCTGTCACGCCAAGTGACATCGGGTATTACTTCTGCCGAGGCTCGGGGAGAAATGGAGAAACTTTAGACACGATGCGAGCATCTGTATATGTCAAAGGTAAAAACTGTGCTTGAATCAAACCAAAGTCACAGACAAATTGTAAAATTTAGGGTCGTGTCTAGCCTTTAAGCAAGGCGACCTGTGTACTCTAGCAAGATCTCATCTCTGCCCTCTAGACACGTAGAATACCCTTGTGATTGCGAGAAGTTTTATGAAGAGAGCATGGAACTAGCAGGCATACGTTATTAAAGACTTACAGCTCCTCTGTATTAAACATCATTACAAGCCTGTAAACTCTGTCTTTGTCAGGCAACTTGGCAAATAATAAGCAAATTATTCATTCAAAATTCATTTACATTGATTACATATCTGATACACGTTACAAGCATTTGTCTTAATCAAACTTCCATAGGAAAAGAAATTATATACAGAATAGGAATTTCTTAATTCAATTAAGTTTTGAAGATATTAATGTTATTTCTAATGCTACGCGTGAAAATAAAAAATAACAACAACACAAATTTGATCGCAATTGAGAGATACCAGCGCGTAAAACAAAACGAGCGTGATTGTACTGGGTACATTATGTGTTAAGTATGAGAGAAATATTTTCATACAAATACTGATTTAATATCGAATTCGTATTTAAAGATAGTTTCTTAAAGTTATGTTTAAGTTACTTGTATTTGGGTATTTTTTGTTTGCTATAAGCCCTCTTCATCAGGAGAATTCCCCCCTTTTCCTCGGGCCCGGGGGGGGGGGGGGGCGTTCCTCTGTGCCCTCCCCTAAATCTGTGCCACTGATTCTCAATGCGTATGTGTGTATTTTCAGATCTGACCAATATAATAGTTTTGAACGCTAGATTTGCCATTCCATTCAGCGATGAGCTTCATGACCAAACGTCTAAACTCTATAAAGAAACAGCGCTCAACATCAGCACCTACGTAAGTATATCCTAACAGTAATTGGTGCATATCAAAAAGGCCTATCCCGCTCTTGTGATATTCTGCAAGGTTGGCATAATATTGTTTTGGGTTTAAAATAGACAATTTAATAATAGAGTGCGAGTACGCTGTGCAACAAGTTTCCTAGCAGGGATTTGGTGAAGACTGATTGCACATACACTGTCGCTCATAAAGGTGGAATATTTTAGTTTTACCCCAATTTATGGAATTATTTAAAAAATTATTTTAAAATAATAGGTCTAGATAATAGTATACATTCTCAGATTTTATCGAATAATACTTTGCCAATGTGTGTTTTGCGGGACTGCTAAAGCATGTGTATGCTACTATGCTTATTAACTAGGGGACCTATGCCGTTAAGTCAGAAATGACAGTAATGAGGATTAATGCCCCACAAAAGGGCACTACTATAGCACATCGACACGGTTTTGATCCTGGGGCCTCACAGTTACGAGGACATTGTTTTGTCACTGAACCATGACTGTACACAGCGGGGGCTAGGGTAGGGGGCAGTTTCCATAAATTAAAAAAAAAACAGAAAATGCAATAAATTTTCAATAAATTATTGCATTTTACCCCGGTCCCCATCATAACAAAATCCTCTGGACGGCCATGCATTGTGGCTCAAGGCATGGGCACACAGAAGATTTTTTTATGTTGGGAACCGGGGTAAAATGCAATAAATTATTGAAAATTAATTGCATTTTCTATGTTTTTTTTTATTTATGGAAACTGCCCCCTACCCTAGCCCCCGCTGCGTACAGTCATGGTTCAGTGACAAAGCAATAGCCTCGTAACTGTGAGGCCCCAGGATCAAAACCGTGTCGATGTGCTATATTAGTGCCCTTTTGTGGGGCATTAATCCTCATTACCGTCATTTATGACTTAAGGGCATAGGTCCCCTAGTTGATAAGCATAGTAGCATACACATGCTTTAGCAGTCACGCAAAATGTTGCATGCGAAGGGTTTATGGTTATGACGTATACTTTAATGGGTTACAAAAGAGTATCAGTTTTAGAAGAGGAAATATCTATTAAACATTTTATAGTTTATGTTTGTTATTTTGTATCTGTTTAAAGGTGGAGCAAGGCGTCCGAATCAGTACTGGGTTGCAGAGTCTATCAGTAGTATGCAGATCCTTCAGACCAGGAAGCGTCAAAGCTGACATGAATTTCTACATCGAGCGGACCAATATGACGGCAACGGAGACACAAGATCTTATTGGTCTATCTCTTGACAGTCTAGCCAATGAATCGAACGGTTTTCTCGATTCAAACACCATTTCAGTTCAAGATAACGGTACCAAACTCATTCATATATGTAGTTGTGAAAGTCAATTTATTGTGTATAAGGACGTGGGGGTATCCTTAGATTGATGGGATGACAGGTAGGTGACGCGAAAAACCAGGGGTCATCATTTTGTTTTGTCCCGCCTTCGTGATACCACTCATTGCAAGCATTTGTTTAAACCTTGGCTTCCGAAGGGGAGTGGATTGGGCTATGCCGAATTCGCCACTTAACTGGACGTGTGGCATCGGTACGTTAGGTAATTTGAAACGCAAGATACCTTTACCCTAACCCAGCCCTAAACCGCAACCGCAACCCTTACCCTAACCGTAAATTAGAAACAATATAACCAATATTACTAATGATTAGTGAGTAAACTCTTTGTTTCTTGTCGGTTTCCTCTACATGCCTTCAAACGTACGTAGAGGGCATTACTTCTTTTGTTCAATCGTTAACAGGACATGAAAATGTCCTGCTAATGACCATGTCTATTTTAATAATGAACAATTTGTTTACTAAACATGTTCGTGTAATGACGCCATTAAGTATATATAAATAAATATATACATTTATATATTTACACACGTGTACGACTGTTTGTGTGTGTGGGTGGGTGTGTGTGTGTGTTCCTTTTTATGCTGTTGTTGTCTGTTTCTGCGCCCTTTTGACCCTTCATTCTAAAGTACTTCTTTAAATAATTTGTATTCTTATTTATAGTGATTACATTACATTACATTCTTTTTTATGTAGCTATTTGCCAGAATATCTCATGGATATCTCCTCGCTTTGAAAAAGTCGAATTTCCGGTGGGTGAAAACGGAACATGGGCAAATTCAACAGGAATGTGTCCATTCAACACTACTAAAGGTTTGTTTTGAGGATCTTTCGTTCATCTTTAATTTGGGGAAGTGTACGATCAATTTGATAATTTCCCTATAGGCTTGTTCAGATATGGAGCGGGGGCCTATCGGGTATAATTCGACTACGGACGACGCGACAGCAGCATTCACATGCGTGCAACGTACGCGAAACCGAAGCGTGGGGAGAACTTCGGTCTGTTTCGCTAACGCTAGCGCGCTGACCCAGTTAATCAAGTTCATTCGTTTACGTGCAGTTGTCCAAAAGAAGACGTAGACGGCGTTCACCAGTATTTGCCATGATACACACCCTTTACTGAATGGCAACTGCGCTATCGAGAATGACTCATTAGATCGCAATATCATTTCAAAAGTAGCTTTAATATCACGATGTTTACCCGATTTAATTTGTTTTTACTCCATTATAGATATTCAAGCCCCTAAACTGTGTTCATGAAATCAATACAAATGAATTAAAGCTAGGGTCACGTAGAAAATGAATGCAGGAACCCCAAGCCCCCAGCCCTCCGACCAAAATAATATTCAACATCCGCGTGTGTAGTTGAATGTTTTGAATAGTTCCAGAGTCATGAATTACTTGAGGAAATTTCAATCGTAGACGGTTTTTCTTTACTTCATTAGTATGTCCCCTTCTTTTTTGTATCTGATAATAATTGTTTGCCAGTGTGCTTTTGATATGATAAATAAATGTGTCTTTTTATTTTTATACCGAACAGTTAATGAACCGATTGGACGGGCTCTGTGTATCGGCGATGGTATTACCCGGAGTCAGTGGCAACCTGTAGATAATTGCGGACCATTTAGAAATGTCACAGATATTCTCACCGAAATTGCACAGGTTTTTGGAATTTTCTTTTCAAATTTCAATCATTGAGAAGAGACTTTTTTTAAGAACCCTCATATGTAATGTAATTGTGTTTAGTATATTCTACATGCCACTGATCATGAAAACCTGATAAAATTTGATTTTAAGGGAAACATG
Source organism: Strongylocentrotus droebachiensis (assembly GCA_035222895.1). Lineage (NCBI taxonomy): Eukaryota > Metazoa > Echinodermata > Echinoidea > Camarodonta > Strongylocentrotidae > Strongylocentrotus > Strongylocentrotus droebachiensis. The sequence goes on from JAVYIG010005859.1 coordinate 33,558, forward strand.
TTCGCTAATTTTATGTTACCTTAACCCTAATGAGTAAGAATGTTTTGCGCTGCGTCTTAACCCCTTTAATTTTCGAATCCATGTTTATTTACTTTTCTGTCAATTCCCCCGCACTTTTTGATACCAAATTTGTGCAATTCGGACCAACGGTAGGGGTGTCAAATTACAATTATTGATCATATGTCAATCAAAATGTGCATTTTCTCCATTTGCTAGTGTGCTAGCCTGTCGATGAATCAATAATCATTTCAAAATCACTTGATCTTTGTCATTGTTAAGAAGGTTTACACTCATATTCCACTAAGTGAGACCCATCCTTGGTTCATCCTACATATACAAAACAATAGAAAACTTGTTTTGTTTTATACCCAGAACATTTTAAAAAGACGATTGTTATTTGATAATTATGACAATTAATGTGTTTTTTCCTTAATTTCAATTTTAAACAAACCATGTAGTTCAGCCGTTGAAGTGTTTAAATATACCAAACAACTTATTTCCCAACCATTTGAATACTGTAAAACTGCAAAGTAGGTATGTTTTGAACATTTTGCGAAAAATAATGAACGAAGCGAAATGATGAAAAAGTTTTGTTGCCATGATGTTCATTATACTAATTCAATATGTGTACCAATTTTCCTCTCCATTTTTCCTACCTTTTTTCGTCCTCAAGGGGGGGGGGGGGGGCAGGGGCGTCGCTAGACCTTTTTCAGTGGGGGGGGGGGGGGGGGGGGTGTAGAGGCCAACGATTACCGACAAAACTAGCCACCAATTACCGACAAAATTAAATTATTTTTCCTATGGACTATCTATATATAGTACTTGCGTATGCGCAAAATTAATGGGTTTTTTCCTCGACGACATAAATATATGAATTATTTCGTCAACTTAGTCAGCATAGCTATATTTTAATGCAGGCGCGGAGCTAGGATCTTATTTTAGGGAGGGGCGGAAGAGAGCAAGCGAATCACTTAAAGAGCGCGCGAAACGCGCTCATTAGGGGGGTGGGTGATAGGCCTCCCACGCGAAGCGCGGAAGCTTAAACGTTACCTTAAATTATTAGGAAAAGAAGACGATTTATTGTACCGTTCTCGACTGTTAATCCTTGTCTTAATGAAGTTTCCCCCCCCCCCCTCCCGCGCGAAGCGCGAAAGCTTTGACGTTTCATTAAATTATGAGAAAAGCAGACGATTCGGTGTACTGTTCTCAACTCTTAAGCCTTATCTGAATTCAGTTCTCCCCCTCCCGCGCAAAGCGCGGAAGTTTTGGCGTTTCATTAAATTATTAGAGAAAGTAGACGATTCGTTGAACCGTGCTCGACTCTTAATCCTTTGACGTTTCATTAAATTATGAGAAAAAAGCAGACGATTCGGTGTACTGTTTTCGACTCTTAAAGAGAAGGTTGAGTTCTGGGAAGAGGTGAAAAATAATTTGTGAGCATTACTCATTATTATTATGCAAGTGTGGAAGAACATCAGTTAAGACATGTTCCCTGAAAAGCATGGCTCTTCAAATGCCTTCATATTCTAAACATGCATGTAACATCGTAAAAATCGGGGGCCGGCTTTTTACGCCACGTGTTCGTGTAGTCCCATATACATCTTTCTGTGCAAGTGTTTGTAACTTTACCAAGACTTGGCCACATTTCTTATCATTTTGATGATTCCAGAACCTTGCAATACACACAAATTCTTATATGCTAGATGATCAACCTTTCTGGTCGATTCCACACCGTTTCTTTCAAAATGCAATCGCATGACCAGAACTCAACTTCATCTTTAATCCTTATCTGAATTCAGTTCTCCCCCGCCCGCGCAAAGCGCGGAAGTTTTGGCGTTTCATTAAATTATAAGAGAAAGTAGACGATTCGTTGAACCGTGCTCGACTCTTAATCCTTGTCTGAATGAAATCCCCCCCCCCTCCCGCGCGAAGCTCGAAAGCTTTGACGTTTCATTAAATTATGAGAAAAGCAGACGATTCGGTGTACTGTTCTCGACTCTTAAACCTTATCTGAATTCAGTTCTCCCCCTCCCGCTCGAAGCGCGGAAGTTTTGGGGTTTCATTAAATTATTAGAGAAAGTAGACGATTCGTTGAACCGTGCTCGACTCTTAATCCTTTGACGTTTCATTAAATTATGAGAAAAAAGCAGACGATTCGGTGTACTGTTTTCGACTCTTAATCCTTATCTGAATTCAGTTCTCCCTCCCGCGCGAAGCGCGGAAGTTTTGGTGTGTCATTAAATTTTTAGAGAAAGTAGACGATTCGTTGAACCGTGCTCGACTCTTAATCCTTGTTTGAATGAAGCTTCCCCCTCCTGCACGAAGCGCGGAAATTTTGGCGTTTCATTAAATAATTAGAGAAAGTAGACAATTCGGTGAACCGTGCTCGACTCTTAATACTTTGACGTTTCATTAAATTATGAGAAAAAAGCAGACGATTCGGTGTACAGTTTTCGCAAAGCGCGGAAGTTTTGGCGTTTCATTAAATTATTAGAGAAAGTAGACGATTTGTTGAACCGTGCTCGACTCTTTATCCTTGTCTGAATGAAGTTTCCTCCACCCGCGCAAAGCGCGGAATTTTTGACCTTTTCCTTTAATTATTAGAGAAATAAGACGATTCGTTGTACTGTCTCCACTCGTCTACATGAAGTTTTCCCCTCCCGCGCGAAGCGCGAAATTTTTGGCGTTTCAACACAATATAGAGAAAGGAAGACGATATGTCGTACCGTTTTCGACTCTTAATAAGCCATATATTTTTCTGAATTCAGTTTCCCCCTCTCGCGCGAAGCGCGGAAGCTTTGACGTTTCCTTAAATTATTAGAGAAAGAAGACGATTCGTTGTACCGTTCTCGACTCGTCTAAATTAAATCTTCCCCTTCCGCGCGAAGCGCGGAATCTTTGGCGTTTCATCACAATATAGAGAAAGGAAAACGATTCGTCGTACCGTTGTTGACTTTTAAACTTTGTTTGAATTTAGTTTCCCCGAAAATATTAAACCTCTGATTTCTTTAGCTGATATTATAGGAAAATGAAACTTTGAGAAAAAATACAAGTATTGTAGTTGTAGTCACTCTCGAAGTCGTCACAGCGGATAAAAAGTCACAGTTCGTAGGGAAAAAAACTTGTCAGCCGACCGACCGACAATATACATCTCACCGACTTCAAAATTCTGCATTGATATTAGTACACGAGGATCGAGCAAGAACACCGACACAGCTGACCCGACACAGCAACATATTTGACCGTGTCTTTCTTGCTCCCTCGACGAGACGACTCCACCCAACAACCCCCTTCTCTCTTTTACTCCCACTCCTCTTTTCTCAGGCTCTTACCTCCCCTCTCTCTCCTCTCTTTCATCTGTTTCTTTTGTTTCCCCTTTTACTCTTTTTTCTTCTTTTTTCCTTTTCTTTCTTTTCTTTTTTTCCTCTCCTCTCTCTCTTTCTTCTCTTTTCTTTCCTTTCTTTTCCTTCTTTCCTTTCTTTTCCTTTCTTTCTTTTCTTTTCCTTTACTTTTTTCCTTTCTTTCCCTTTCCCTCTCTTTTTTCCCGACGGCAGCGCAATTTTACCGACAAAATCCTGACAGGTGGGGGGGGGGGTGTCGCACCCCCCCCCCACACCCCCCCCCCCTTTGGCGACGCCCCTGGGGGGATGTTTAGTAAAACAAAATAGTGCTCATTACCCCCCCCCTCGCTTATGCCCCGCTAAATATTTTCTCACGAATTGCCCCCCCCCCCCCCCTCGCCGCTGCTGGATCAGCCCCTGTCAAAATGTCCCCCCCCCCCGGTATTACAAATCCTTGAAATACCTCGGCCTCATTAGGGTAAAGGAGAGAAAGTCATATCCCTCAATATAAACATGCTGTAATTATATTTCCCCTCAAATTTTAGGTAATCGTAGATGAAGAAAACGCAGGTAAAGTGAGCCAGCAAGTATCGTCTGTTACTTCCAACATCGAAGATATCACATCAGATGACATCACGTTTGTGGCAGAGATAACATCAAACATTGTGCATCAAAATCTTACTAGTGAAGAGGTATTCTGCACGATGCCAGACCAATCATATTGAACATGAATTAGCGATTGTTTATGAATTCAATTATGTTATTATGTTCTGATAATCATCTAATGGTAAAACAATTGGAGCCTTCCTTTCGGTACATGTATTTAATTGTCACAGATGTGAAAGCGGTAAATATCATAATCGATTTTAATAATATTGGACGCCTTAAAGCTAAACTACTGTGAATGAAGAATTTACTAGATTCTTGCCCCGTATCAGGCTCTTTTTTTTTCGTATAATATCTTATTCGTTCTATGACAGATTTAGATCTTTCATTACCCTTTCATATCCTGTTGACACCTTGGCAGTTGCTTCATCCAGAAGTCGTGGAACGGCTTTAAAAGAACAGCTGTGCTCTTAAGGCTGTCATGTTATTTAATTATTTAATATCCTATCGTCATTCAGTTTGATTTCCGAGATTTGGCAAATTTCTCCTACTATAGTTTAAACCATCTTCATCCTTTGTGTTTGAATTGACAGGTAACAAACTCTATAACGAGTATTGTGAGCAATATAGCTCAGGTAGAAACAGAGGAACTTGAAGCCGCAGAAGAAGACGGTGGGGCAATAAGTAAATTTGTCCAGGCTTTTGAGGAACAAATCAGTCGTGTTGATGTTGCCGATGGTGGGTTGCTCCTCATTCAGCAGCCAAATGTAGCCGTACAGGTGATTTTACATTTATATCATAGGCTACAAAAAAAATATTAGATATCCACCAGTATACTAAATATAGAAGTTCACTTCCAAGTTGTAATTGTTGCATGCATATTCAAAATAAATATTTGGTTTAAAAACCTGACAATGCCATTCATCTATTGTGGTCCCATTCAATCTGGTGTCCAACAAGGCGCGACACTTTCACCGTTTTTTTTCATGCAGTTGTGTAGATCTGCCAAACAACATTATTATTTGTGCATTTATGTGTGCATGATTCTTCATATTTTGAATTTGTGGGATGCCTTACTTGAACTTATGTGCATGGTTGCAATCGTTTCATTTTCAATCATCAACGATAACGATAATAATAACAATAATAATAATAATGATGACAATAATAATGGTGAAAATAATGATAACAATTAATCTAAAAGAAAAAGAATGAAAATAATATTAATAAAATAGCTTATTAATGATAGTATTGACAATAATACAAATAATATTAATGATAATGATGACGATGATGATGATGATGATAATATTCGATTTGTAAGGCGCCAATGCCACTTGAAATCAAATACCCAAGGTGCGCTATTGCGAAGGAGAAATCACAGAAAAACATTTGAATTTCATACAAATACTGACAAATAAAATAAAATGGAATAATTAATTATATTCCAATCCAAATAGAAACGATTTTAGATTACTTTTGAACACCTCAACTGATCTGCTTTAACGAATTTGTCAAGGGAGAATAGTTCAAAGCGAAGGTTTCTTCTCCCAGTTCCCCATTTCTAATCATATTACAATAATAAAATAGTAATATTGATATTTTTGTAAGTACAACCGAATTATAATACATTAATAATAATAATTTTAATGATAGTAATATTAGAAATAATGATGATGATGATTATGATAATAAGAATATTAATAATAATAATACTAGTAATAATAATTGAAGTCCGAATTCACATAACAGGTCCAGAGCGTACCTGCTGACGACATAATGCGTGGTCTTGTGCTTTCGCTAGCTGGATCCAGTCCTTCAGACCTTACCAAGGCCAATATTACCATCAATGCTCCGACCCAAGATGACCGCGATGACGTCATTGCTACAAGACCAGGCATCATCGCTCAGGTCAACATTCCACCTTCAGTTGCATCCGTCATTTCGTCCACGGCCCCACTATCAGGATCGCCGTCGAATGACAGTGGTGAATACGTCCGGGTCAACTTCAATGTATTTTCAACTCCAGCCCTATTCATTTCTAAATCATTGCGCACATTCAGTGCAGCTAATGAAGGCTTCAATCGATCGGCTAACTCCCCCGTGATTTCTCTCAGTATTGGTCAAGGGAAAGTAGCAGCCTTGACCGAATTCATCAACTTTACCTTCACTACAATAATGGTAAGACCGATTGCATTAAATGTCATACTAACGTTTTTTAATATAGTATACATATTATTTTGTAATCTGCCTTTAGCAGTATTTATAGATTTAATTTGTAAATTTTATAAATTTAATTTGAAGCCATACATATTTAGAGGAAATGTAAACATGATATGTATTTCAATCTATTTTATTTCGTTTTTCACTCCTGTGTTTGAATCCCCTCATGGTAAATGGACTTTAAAGTAAACCAATCAAAAATATCAGTCATTCTTCCTTTATGTCTTTTTTAAAACTAATTCTATTATGGGTCTTGCGGATTTTGTTGTTGTTGTTGTTTAGTCTGGATACGTGAATCCCATGTGTTCATTCTGGGATGAGGAGGAGATAGATTGGTCCCAAGATGGGTGTGTTCTTGTTTCTGGAATCACATCATCCGATGATCGCTCTGATGAGGAGATCGTGCGCTGTGCGTGTGATCATCTTACCAACTTCGCTGTTATAATGGTCAGTGAAAAGCAATTAGGCAATTTTCATATACATTATCACCATTTAACTACTCCCCCCACAACCATAACCCGACTAACTAAAGCTAAGAGCTATAGCGTGATAATCCTCTTGATGACCGAGGGGTATAGTTGGTCCTTCAGATTAAATAGTATGGTCTATGTACTATATAGTGGGAAACAGTATATTATCACGCCTGTGGTTTTGCGAATGGAAACGGCTACTAAGCTAGTTTCTTTCGAGACAGGTTAAACAATACTACCAGGTGTTTGTGGACAAGCGGTCATTTTTCGACCTTTTCCCCTTTTACAATTCCCCTTTTACTTTCGAAGAACGATATAGAGTATAGAGCTGGTCTTCAATTGGGTATGAATAATATTTTCACTCTTGAGATAAAAAAAAAAATTATTTTGTTTTCCATCAGAAATACAAGGTTCCACCACTTCCTATTATAATAAAGTCCATATATCTCAGTTTTCAATTAACGACATATAGACTTTATGAGAACTTATGGTAAAATAATCAGTTTTATTTCAGCATTCGAAGTAGATGTTTCAGTGTGGGCTCAATTTTCTTTCATGTTACAGGATATCCATAGGCAGGAGGTTTCAATACCAATCGAGGTATACAACATCTTGACTTACATTGGATGCTGTATTTCTATCTTCAGTCTTCTTGTCACATTGACAACCTACCTGTGGAACAAGTGAGCCCATTAAGAAGAAATAATGCAAACCATAATGTAACACAAATGAGACAAAATGTGTAATTAGTCTCTGGTCGTTTTATTTTCAAATTTATTTGGAAGGTTTTGAACGTGGAATAGGTACATAAATTATGAATAGATGCATTTATTAGAATTCATTAAATAATCATGCAAATTCAAATAACCACCTTTTTAACAAAAGTATATCTTGATCAAATGAGATGAAATACGTATAAACCTGCAGGAGAGTTCTGTTTGGTATCGCTTCTGTTTGAAGTATAATGTACAGTTCATGATAACAAAAAGGGGAAGAGGAGAGGGAGGAGGAGGAGAAGAAGAAAAAATGGAAGAAGAAGAAGAGAAACTTCCATAATATTATAAGTTGCTTGGTGATGAAGGGGTGGTGTGACGAGAGTCATAAATAGGTTGCAATTAGTAATAAATTGTTTATAGCATTTCAATATATTCTACATTGCGTCGGCCGGCTGGCAGAAGGGCGTTAGCGCGCGAGCGACTCGAAAACTACTTTTCGAATTATTCGCATTTAAAGATTTGTTTTATATTTAAACTGCTTTCCATCCCGAAAATTGATTTAAAACTAAAAAGACTAATAGAAATGTTATAGTAGATGACGGCCACAATTTTTTGTCTCAGAAATAAGTCAGTTTTTATACAAGTTTGAGGCGATTTAGTGCTAACACCATTCTGCTGTAACCCCTTCATTTTTTACCTGAAGTTCGAGCTAACGCCCTTCTGCCAGCCAGGCGACGATTATACTCTATTAACTTCGTAGATAAAAGCATCTGCCTTTTGGTGTGAAGTTTGCATAGAATAAGAAGCATATTAATTTCGAACACCTTTGGCGTACTATTTTCCCATTTGACATCGTCCTAAATATAGTTACACTCATTTTATTTTTATATTCAACACGCGTGGCCATTCTGAGGGTTGTGCCCAGTAATACAATATATACATGTATACAAGTAACGCACAACCATTTATTTCACAAACATTTTCCGTCAATTTCACTTCGTTTTCTTCTTGTTTGGCTTTTTTTTTTTAATGTATTGCCAATCAGGTGATGGTAAACTTGTACATGTATGGTACAATATTGCTTCGACGCTTTCCTAACCTTATTTTAATGTTCCAATCTTGATAGGGATTTGAGGACCAAACAGGCTAACAAGATCTTCATCTGTCTGTGCCTGACATTGCTATGTCTCTACACGACATTTGTCATCATGATCTCTCTCGATTCTACCAGAGATTATCGTGAGGTCCAAGCTGGACCCTGTGGGTTTCTGACGGCCCTAGTTCACTTCTTCGTTTTGTCCTCTATTGCATGGATGGGTGTGGAAGGGTACAATACCTATCTCATTATCGTGAAGATCTTCAACACCTACATCCAGAATTTCATGATCAAGGCTTCCTTAGCTGCATGGGGTACGATATTTGATTCATTATATCTTTTTAATGGGAATATTGCTTACTATTAACATGAAGTGTCTGCATGGTTTTGCAAACGGATTATAGTCCAACAGTGCACATGAATTCGTAACTGTTGCCATCTATGTGTAATTCTTTCGTTATAACCATTATTTAACGATATTCGACATGGCATGTGATTTGTACAAAGAAACCCCGGATAGTATAACAATCGAGATATCTTTATCATTTTAAAAAGTAGTATAGTGCCGCCATGATCGTGTTAAAAAATTGTGAGCTGGACAGCACAACAATAACATAAGTAGGCCTATACAAAAAACGGCGAACAATTGTATTTACTCATACACGCATGTCATTACAGGAATTCCTGCACTTATCGTGGTTCTTACTGGAGCTATTGCTAGAGACTCTTATGCTCATGATGATCTGTAAGTGGAAACGCTTGAAAGATTAGTAGGAATATTGGATTGCATAGCATTATGTATACATAATGATCTTCAAATTTCGGATTTAGTAAAATTATATTTATGTACGTTATCGTGGTTCTTACCTGGCGCAGGGTTGGCATTGATCAAGAAGGATGCGACCCCAGAGCAAGGCTTGCCTTTAGCACTTAGAGACTTCGGTGGAAAGCAATTCATGAGAACCTTTATTATTATCATTATTGTTTAATCTTTTCTTTAGGCATTTGGTATTTTCGTATCTCATAAGTTATTTTGGTATATTATAAGTTAGCAAGTAAGCAATAATGTTCTAGAATTGGTATTCAAGTATCACTTTCGCGGGTATGTGGTGTGATCCAAGCTTTAGGAAGGCCACCAAGCGAATACACTCTCCATTTTAAATATGTGTTATAGGTGATAAGAATATTGTTGTTGGCATAGTATACAGACCACCGCAATCTCACACTGAGGAATTTATTCTTGGAATTCAAAATATCTTGTCTCATCCTATTTTCACATCTAAATCGTGCTTATTGATGGGCGACTTTAATGCTGATCTTTTAAAATATGACTCAAATGCATTTGTAATGGATTTTGTAAGCACTATGGCTTCATTCTCATTACTACCGCTCATAACAAAACCTACAAGGGCAGCAGAAAATTCTAAAACCATCATTGACAATATATTTTGCAACATGCAGCCTTTTCCAGATGCAGGAATTATTCTCTCAGATATTTCAGACCACTATCCTATATTTGCACTTTGTTCATTGGCACAGAAACAAGAATCCGGTCCACACCATAATAAGAACCAGCGAAAAATTACCCCAAGAAATGTGAATAATTTTAAAGCTAAACTTGGAAATGTTGACTGGACCATGGTCTTAAATGAAGAAGACGTAAATATATCTTATGAGAAATTTTGGAATATCTTTATTCAACTGTACAATGAAGCTTTCCCGATACAGAATCGCAAACTCTCTAGTTATAAAAAGACTCCTCGAATGCCTTGGGTTAACTCTACTCTTTTGAAATCAATTAACAGGAAAAATAGGCTATTCTACAAATACAAATGTATCCCCACAAATAAAAATCGCATGAAGTACACAACTTATAAAAATACTTTGACAAACCTGCTTCGGAATGCTAAAAAAGACTATTATTGTAAAAAGTTTACTTCCTGTAACAGAGACATTAAAGGGACATGGAGAACCATAAAGAATGTACTTAATAGTTCACCAAATTCACGAAATATCTCTAAAATTAAGGACCATGGAACAGCAACTGAAAACAAACAAACTATTGCCGAAATATTTAATGACTTTTTTACCAATATTGGGCCAGATTTGGCTCGATCTATACCAACGTCGGCAAAATCATTTGATTGCTTTTTGAATAATCCCAACCCCACTACACTATTTATGGTACCAACCAATGAACAAGAATTAACTGAAATTGTGAAAAATTTAAAGATTAAAAAGACCCCAGGTTATGATGATATTACCAATAAGTTACTGAAAAGTGTCATTAAAGAAATAATCGTACCTGTAACTCATATTATGAATATGTCAATGTTAAATGGCACAGTACCTGGAAAAATGAAGATAGCAAAAGTTGTACCGATTTTTAAAAAGGGTAATCCTCTAGAACGTAGTAATTACAGACCGATCTCTCTACTCACTACTTTATCAAAGATTCTTGAAAAACTGATCTACACTCGAACATTTAATTTTTTCACACGTTGTGGAATTTTGGCGGACTCTCAGTTTGGATTTCGAAAGAAACATTCTACTTCTCATGCTATACTACTTTTTATTAATAAAATTGCGTCTGCTCTTGACGACCGCTGTCATACTGTAGGATTATTTTTGGATTTTTCCAAGGCATTTGACACGATTGATCATAACATTTTGTTTAAAAAACTTCAGCATTATGGTGTCAGGGGTAAGGCGTTGGAGTGGTACAAAAGTTACCTCAGTAGTCGTACACAGTTCGTTTCATTAAATGGGATTGCATCGAGTGTCAAGCCTGTCACGTGCGGTGTTCCTCAGGGATCTCTCTTAGGGCCTCTACTATTCATAACATATATAAATGACTTCAAATTTTCATCCACACTATTGTCATTTATACTATACGCAGATGACTCAAGCATATTTTATTCTCATCAGAATCCTCAAATTCTTGTTGAAACTGTAAATTCGGAACTTGAGAATATTGCACAATGGATTTTTGCGAATAGACTGTCACTGAACTTGGACAAAACTAATTTCATATTATTTAGCAATTCAATTTCCGATTTACCTGGAGATATCTGTTTCAACAATGTTAAAATTAAGAAAGTAAAATCGACCAAGTTTCTTGGCCTGTTTATCGATGATAAAATGTCCTGGAAAATACATACAAATTATTTGTGTTCATTACTATCAAGAAATGCTGGTGTTATATACAAACTGAAACCTATGTTCCCAACATATGTATTGCAAATGTTGTACTCCACTTTAATGTTGCCCTACTTGAACTATGGTATTCTTGCCTGGGGTAGTTCATTGAAACTTCAACTGGACAAAATCCTGGTTGTTCAAAAAAGAGCAATACGAACAATTTGCAATGTACCTATTCGTACTCACTCGAGCCCTCTTTTCTTTAATACTAAAGTACTGAGAGTTCGGGATATTTTTAATTTACAATTAGGCTGCCTCATGTTTCAGCTGAATAACAACGAACTGCCCCAGGCACTATCTTATTTGTTTAAGAAAAGAAATCAAGTCCACGAATATTCTACCCGACAAGCGTTTTCCTATCACCTTCCTAGAACGAGAACAAGCTTTGCTCAAAATACCTTAATATATACAGGTCCTAAGTTCTGGAATTCTCTCGATTCTGTGATTAAAAGGTCTGTAAGTGTACATGTATTCAGAAGAAAATTGAAAAGTTATTATTTGAATACATATTGTCATTCCTGATTCTTGACTATTCTTGTCTCCAAACTGTATACTTATGTTCATTACAATGAGTAACTATAAACGGTATGACCATACCAACTATGTTTATAATATACTCATATGGAGAACAAACTATATTGTAATATTGTTTCAATAAGCTGCAGATATATTCCCTTCCCTTTTCCTTGTCTTTTGTAGTTAACTGTGAGTATCGGTTCATGTATCCCTGTAATCTCCCTTTCCCTGTTTTAGCGTGTATTTGTATTTTATAAACTTTACTTTAGTTAATTATGTCATGTTTAGTTTAAGGAGCCTATCCACAACAAGCTCTGCTTTTCCATAGGCTCCGCCACTGTATCTCTTAGGTTAAACTTAATGGACAATATTCTGAATAGTGTGTACCGGTATTGTATGTATATGTACAAAATAATCATTTTAAATATGTTGTTACACTCTTTGTAAAATGAGATATTGTGGAAACCAATAAACTATCTATCTATCTATCTATCTATTTATACTAAAATCTTAGATATTGTTCGTAACGTATGGAACAAGAATGCTTCGCCTTTCCACTAAATATATAATGGAAAATCATTCACAATGACATTTTCTCAGTTAAAATGTTTCAAGGACCATGGACATTTTTTTTAAACTATCGCTAAGATAGTCAGTATTGATTGACTTAATTCAGTCTATTTAAAAAAATGCATATTTACTATCAATAGATGCTTTCTAAAATTCTGGGCTCAAATCGGTGGTCTCTTGATTCCAATGGCCATCATCCTCCTCATCAACATTGTCATCTTTATCTTGGTGGTTCGACAGTTGCTCCGGTCAGCCAACATCGGTGGTCGGGTGAAAAAAGAGGCTAAGGCAGAACGTCGAGATACTATCGAACGCGTCCAGAACGCGATCTGCATCTTGCTTCTGCTCGGTCTGACCTGGGTCACCGGATATCTTCTTTTAATCCCGTTATTCAGTCAGGTAAAGCCAACTGCGTGGTATCTATCTCTTGTAAGAAGTATCTTGAGAACTCGGTTATAATGATTAGATACACCAGCAATACCTCTGTAGATTTTAAGTATTTGAAGAACATGAGAGAGAATGCCATGAACCTAATTATTATTTCTGAAACATTTGTGTTTAACAGGTGGCTCAGCCAATCTTCGTCGTCCTCAACTCCTTCCAAGGATTGTTCATCTTCCTACTCTACTGCGTCCGGAAGCCTTTCATCCGTAAGAAATGGGGAATTACTTGTTTCGACAAGTTCCTAAAGAATGAAGCAAGCACTTCCAGCGGTGTGGTGAGCTCAACGGGGCTATCCTCGTCATCTGGCGTGATAAGCAAATTGCGTCAAGGAGCCTCGGATAATTACTTGTTGCCTACCAAAGACGACAAACCCGACCCTATGTGTAGGTTCAATCCGACCTTTGATGTTAGCCAGGTTGAGGAAGGAGTCACACCACCAATGAGCAAAGATATCCAGAGTTCCACCGAGGAACAGAAGAACGACACGGATCGTGATGCAACAATCAGTGATGTCGTGACGGTTAGTCTCCCTCTTGATGCATCTGTCACAAATTTCACTGAGAGAGGTGATGGTGTTTTCCCCACCACGCATGCTGGTACGGTCAGTGTTACTCTAGAATCAACTGATGCCAGCAAAGCTACTGACGGTAACAATGATGCTGCCGTCTAAGGTCTTATAGGAGAACATGATGTTCCATTAAAATACTACTCAGGGGAGGTTGAACACCTCTCCCCTTTCCCGACCATTTTTACAAGTACCAATATACCGTCACCACATATTCGGGCAAGGAGGTGTTATTTGTTATCATCTTTATTATATTTCACTTATGAAATTATGTCTTTTTAATTACACTGTCGCTCATAAAGTTGGAATATTTTAGTTTTACCTTAATTTATGGAATTATTTTAAAAATAATTTAAACAAAATAGATCTAGATAATAGTATACATTCTCAGATGTTATTGAATAATAATTTGCCAATGTGTGTTTTGCGGGACTGCTAAAGCATGTGTTTGCTACTATGCTTATCAACTAGGGGACTTATGCCCTCAAGTCATAAATGACAATAATGAGGATTAATGCCCCACAAAAGGGCACTAATATAGCACATCGACATGGTTTTGATCCTGGGGCCCACAGTTACGAGGCCATTGCTTTGTCACTGAACCATGACTTTACGCAGCGGGGGCTAGGGTAGGGGGCAGTTTCCATAAATAAATTTTAAAAACAGAAAATGCAATAAATTTTCAATAATTTATTGCATTTTACCCAGGTCCCCAACATAAAAAAAAATCCTCTGGACGGCCATACATTATGGCTCGAGGCATGGGCACACAGAAGATTTTATTCCACCTTTATGAGCGACAGTGTAATATGTATTTCATCGACGTTGTTCATTATCATATCATTCTTTCTTTTTTAAACTTTATTTTATGGTGTACGACCCAGAGAAGAGGTCAATTTTTTTTTTAAGGTATTTTTTCAATGTATTTATTATCATTTTGTGTCAAGACATGATATAATGGGAAACGAAATTAGGCAATGACAATTGTGTAGCTTATTAAAAACAAAGTTCCCCATTGCTCTCCTCTTTATAAATTACATTGCAAAGTCTGAACAAAATTGTCTCCGCCGAGAATCGAGCCGGGTCACTGGCTTAGAATGCCTATACCTTAACCACTAAACCACTAAACCACACAAAACCCCCCTCCCCCTTCCCCGACCTTTTTGAAATTACCACCATTCAATCACAATATATTCGGCTAACCAGGTGATTGCTATTTGTTATCATCTTTATAATATTAAAAAAAAAGAAATTATATCTGTACAATTTATATGAATCTTATCGGAGTATTGATTATCAGAATATTTTGTTTATATGAAACTTTGTGGTGTATTACTCAGAGAAGAGATCTTTCCATTGTTAAAGAAAAACGTATAATGATGATGATGACGGTACTAAGATTTTGTTCAATTATTAATTGGTTCGATTTATTATTACATTTCAATGATGAAATTACATATGTACAATTCGTATGAACCTTATCGAAGTGTTCATGATCAGAATATTTTGTTTTATATGATACTTTGTGGTGTATTACTCAAAGAGGTTTATCCATTTGTTAAGAAAAACGTATAATGATGATGATGATGGTACTATGATTTTTTTTCAATTATTAATTGGTTCGATTTATTATTACATTTCAATGACGAAATTACATATGTACAATTCGTATGAACCTTATTGAAGGTGTTCATGATCAGAATATTTTGTTTTATATGATACTTTATGGTGTATTACTCAGAGAAGAGGTTTATCAATTTTTGAAGAAAAACGTATAATGATGATGATGGTACGATGATTTTTGTTCAATTCATTTTAGTCACTTTTAGTCATGCCATATAATGCGAAAGGAAAATAGACAGTGATAGTTATGTAGCTTAAAGCAAATTTCTCCATTGCTGTCCTCTTTTTGATATTTGTGTGTGTGTGCAAAGGTTGCAAAAAATTGTCTCCGCCGGGAATCGAACCGGGTCACTGGCTAAGAACGCCAATGCATTAACCACTAGACCACACAGAACCCCTCCCCCATCCGCCTCCCCCAGCATATTTCATTTTGTTCATAATTGTTATTTCAATGACGAAATTATATCTGTACAATTTATATGTATCTTATCGAATTAATCATGACCAGAAGATTGTTTTTATATGATACTTGTGGTGTATTACTCAGAGGAGAGGCATTCCCTATTTTTTTAAAAGTATAATGATGATGATGGTACGATGATTTGTTTGTTCAATTCATTTCAGCCAATTAGTCATGGCACGATTTATATATATATATATATATATATATAATGCGAAAGGAAATTAGACAATGTCGGTTGAGAAGCTTAAAGCAAAGTTCTCCATTGCTGTCCTCTTTTTAATTTGTTCTGCAAAGGTTGAACAAATTGTCTCCGCCGGGAATCGAACCGTTTCATTGGCAGATAACGCCAATGCCTTATCCACTAGATCACATAGACGGGCTAGTGGCTTCAATGACACCAAATTCAGTTGACCAACATGTTTGGCAATTCTCGTGGAAAAATAAATGTACTCCTGCGTTGGTTGACGAAATATAGACAATTAACGAAGAAATAATGAAGAAAAAAAAAACATAGGAGATTTATGAGGCTTTATACCTTAAATACATGCAGTTCTTAAATGTACATTGTTGTTCCATAATTGTACTATCTTTATAGTTCCATGTGCTTCTTAATTTAAGGTTTCTTAGTCGAAATTGATATCACCACGTATTTTACTCAGAAAAATGTACCTTACTGTTGATTATTCATTACCGATTTTATTAAAGTATGCATAAACTTCATTGTTCGTAATGTCCTTGAAGAGAGGAGAACCAAGTTTATCGTTAAATTACTCAATAATCCTGAATTATCTTTGGTTAATCTGCACATAATAGAAAAGCTTATAAATATATATATACAACTTACCTTCATATAGCGCCCAAGGTAAATTATCTCTAGACCCTATACATGATTAACTTGAGAAATATTGTTTTAATAAAGTTTGAAAGGTAGGTAGTAAGGCTAGCCTTTAAATCATTAAAATGGAAGATGAGAATTTCAAGCTTTACATGATGAGTTTTGATAATTGATATTCCCAAATCATATGTCTGTCAAAACAACTGTTATCGACACGTTATGTCTTAGATCAGTCATATGTGATCTAATGATCATATTCTTTTTGTCATATGATAGAAAGGAAAACGAGCTTGTCAGTAATGTACTCATTAATGATACAAATATTTTAAGGATTATTTAGTAATTTACGAATATAAGCTTGCGTTTCTTTTTTCAGAGACACCCTGTATTGTAGCTCGTTCAAATGTGAGATTGCTTAGTTAATTTCTTATCATGCCGATACAACGCATGAAAATTAAAGGGATAGTTGAGTTCTGTTGAAGAGGGCGCTACACAAAATAATTTTTTGTGAGATAGTGAAAAACTGAGTGTCAAATTTGAAAGAACATAGTATTTAATTGACAAAATCACCTTTGTTTGATCAAAATCGGTTCAGAGACGGCTGAAATATAACGATTTGTAATACTTGTGTACCACCACAAATATTAGATATTTTGACAAATTTGAAAAACCGTTGAAAAAAAAAGAAATAACGGCTTTTACGTCGTATTTCAGCCAATGCCGATGTTGGCTTTTTTGTTGGCATTTTCATGTTGCTTATATTACCCCCAATTAGCCGGCTCATGTATTGTTATTTATAATTATTAAATAACGGGCTTTTTTTTTTTTTTTTTTTATAGTGGAGCTGAATTGGTATGATCGTATTGGCTAAATTTTACACATTTGGGGGTCTAAAATTACCTTCATAGCAATTTTAGGTTCTAAAAGGGCACTATAAATGTCATAGATAAGAATAACAGCAATAACCATGCACTTTGAAGGCATTTGCGGTCTGAAAACAGAACTCAACTATCCCTTTAAATTAGAACATTACTGTAACTATCACTTGTATCATCGTGCGCAACAAGAAACGTATAAAATCAAGCTTAGTAATAAAGTAAACGGTGAAGGGGAAAGTTGGTATTCACATTGTTTTTATTTACCGCTTTGAATCAATATTTCATATTCATATTCCCATTGCAATTTAAAAACGTATACAAACTGCAATTAATCTTGTCAAAGCTGTTAAAGCTAGCAAACAATGAATTAACAAGAGAACCCCAAATCCACGAGAACAATAGCATAATCTAAAACCAATCACAACACAAACCCCAATTCAAAATGGCGAATCACTTTATATTTTGTGTATGCAGTTCATATCAAGATATATTCACAGGAATCAGGCATTATACATGACTGACCTTAAATCATAAAGTATCTTTATTTCATCACATTTTCTGGACACGGAAAACAATAAACATAAGTGGTCCTTTATTGTAGAGGAGAGGAATACCGACACATACTGGGGTGATCATTTCAGGCCTGCATACTACAGAAAGACAACATTTTTCCTTACCAATGTTTTTAGTCAAATAAATTTTAGCAAGAATACCTCAACAACAGAAAAATTAGAGAGAAATGGCTTAAAGATAAAGTTGAGTTTGGGTCATGCGATTGCATTGTGAAAGACACGGTGTGGAATCGATCAGAACAAAAGTTGACAATGTAGCATAAAAGTATTGGTGTGTACTGCAAGGTTCTGGATTCATCAAAATGATACGAAATTTGGCCAAGTCTAGATAAAGTATCAAGCACTGTACTCAGAAAGATGTATATGGGACTACAGTACACAAACATGCGGCATACAAGTCGGGCCTCATTTTTAAGCTGTTACTTGTCATATTTAGAATATGAAGGCATTTCAAGAGCCATGCTTTTCGGTTATTTTTTCTCTGATGTTTTTCCTCACAATTATCTGTCACCTCTCCCCAGAACTAAACCTTCTCTTTAAATGACCTCCCCCCACCCCCATCCAGAAACACCACTGCTAAGACTTTCTAGTCAAAGGCAATTTATAAGAAACCAATTGTATTACCTTTAGAAGTCATGTCGGGGTTATGTAACATGCCATTGTAATGCTCGAATATTGAAAAGGCAATGGATAGGGCTATAGAAGTATGTAAGTGGCCTTAGTAATATTGTTATATTTATTGTTCTATCTTCTTCTTTTTTTAGGGGGGTGAATCTGTTCAGGCGTGGTAACATTGCATGGTTGCCGTTGTTGTTTGGTATTATCGGCCTTAAACGAAAATTAAATTAACAGCAATATATTTTCTTCCACACTGAATTGCATGGTTCTCTTGATCGTGGCCCCCCCCCCCCCCCTCATAAACTTTTGGGGTATAACTTGCCCATCAAACACCATGAAAGTATCTGCAATATTATGTCAATTACAATGTTTGATCACTATTGATTGAGCAAAAGTCGGCCAAGTTGGTTCTGTAATTGTCTTTATTCCAGAAACACAACAATAAACGATAGCATATATTGACGATAAAAGCATTTAAAACAAATGATGATAACAATAACAATTTAAGAACGAGCAAAAACACCAACCAATGCCTAGGCTTTTCCCGGAAGAAATGTTATTTTCTGTTTGAGGGCTCTCCTAAGTAGTTATTTGTTATTCTTAAGGTTACCCCCAGTTGGGGGCGGGAATCATCCATTATAGAATTGCGAACGTATACGCCTTTACTATCGCGGACCATCAGATTCACATGCATGGTAGGGAAACTGCATGCTTTCTAATTATGATCATAATAATTATGGGGAAAATTAAGGAATGGAACTACTTTAGGTATAGATTAATTGATCCTGTCACATCGATATTCCCGCCACCCAATTTCAGTCCCAGTCCTGTGTCCCAGTCCGCCTCCTCTTTATAATACAACCTAAATTATATTGCACAAGAAACGTATTGCCCACAAAACCAGCAATTATTTGAAAGCAATGTCTATCCTGTAAAATTTACAGTACTTTCACAATATAATCACTCAACATGAACATGAAAACCAAAAATTCAGCACATCTAACGCTGAATTGCACATTGAAGGATAAGAAGTCTATATGACGCCAATTCATTAGGTGTGGATGTGCATGCGTGTGAGTGTGTGTGTCATTATGTGTATGCATGTATATGATGGTTGTTTGGTTTTTATTAGAATGCTAGGAAAGCATGTGTATGCTTGTAATCAGTGGCGTACGCAGGATTATTTCAAGGGAGGGGTTAACATTTTGAAATCGGGCCAAAAATTTCGCAAGGACTGAGCCGGCCGCTGAATAAGCGGGGTGGGGGGAGGGGGGATAAGAGGAAACTTTTCTTTTTTGGGGGGTCCCAAAAAAATCGCAACGACTCAGCCAGCCGGTGAATAAGCGGGGGGAGGGGGTAGGAGGACAATTTTTTTTTTTTTTGGGGGGGGGGGTCTCGAAATTTGAAAAATTGACATTTTGCTCCGTAGGGGGGTAAGGTCACTTTTTTTAGGTCAGCCATTGGCATATTTTGTTTTTTTATGAAAATAAATCCACAAAAAGGGGGAGGGGGTGTTCAAAAATACACACTTACAAAAAAATCGGGGGGGGGGGGTTAACCCCCCTGCGTACGCGCCTGCTTGCAATTAAACAACCAAGGGGCCCGTCTCTCGAAACCGTCATAGCTTCTTGACTAAATTAGCGTTAGTTAGTTTATTGTATACTACGTGTTTCACGAAGCCCTCTTTGTCAAGATAAATGACAACATCCTGTGTTAGTAGTTATGATGCCTCCGACCTGTCATATCTTTGTCATAACTTTGTGATGCGATGGGCAGCGCCATCACATGTCATTCATTGTGTATAGCCTTTGAATGGCAATAAGGACAAGACATTCTCCAGCTATGATCTTTTTACACATTCATTTAAACAGGGAATTGTCCTTTTTTATATTTAAAAATCTTATGGAAATACGCCACGTTTATATCAATCTTTTTCCACTTAACTACACTGATTGTATTCACTAATGCACTCGCAAATTAAAATGTATTATTTGTATATAAATGTGACGCGTATTACACTTAACGTAATGTAAACAGCATAATCGTGACTATTCAAAAAAATGTGATGGACGCTTTTACCATTAATATGTATGTATATATATATATATTCGCAAACAAAACAAAATATTTCCTTGTGCTCCAGTTCGTACCCATAGTTGTTGTTAGATTCACTTTTGGGCTATGTGGGAAGCCCAGACAACACAATTTTCTGTACAGAGCAAATTGGAGAGGAGCTCGCAAGATACGTCACAGTGTGGGAAATTTGTTTTTCACTGATGACACCTGCGATATTTAATATATGTCCTATTTGTAATCGTGTACTGCTCAAACTCTCACTTATTTGTGTCTCTCATTTCCTGCTCTTACATCGCCTTTATGTTGACTTACAAGTAACTACAAGCAAGCCAATGTGATTTGATACATCTTATGTATGTTATGTGTATTCAATGTTCCTTTGTAGTATTATAACAATTATATTTCTAGTAAACTAATTGACACGTAAAATGTAATATATGAAATAAACCGTATTTAACTGAACTAAACTAAAGTTTTCGGATGACGGCCTATTCAACTTGAGGTTCGCTTGATATATTTGTTTTTCACATGCAAAGTCTCTCAACCGAGCGCCGTGGAAAAATGTGGCTTTCCCCTTTTATTGTTTCGACTCTTTTATTTTTCCTGCTGTAGTTCCTGTTCTGTATCGTCATGCATTATTGTTGTTCTGGCTTGTAAGAGAAATTGAGTTCTGGTAAAGGTAGCAAAATCGTTTGCCGAGCTTATTCTTTCTTTTGGCTATGTGGAAAGCCAGGGCGTCAGAAAACGAATTTGCTAGGGGGTGATCGCCCAGGGGCAGGGGCGTAGACAACGGGGGGGATGAGGGGGATGCATCCCCCCCACCTCACAAGGTGGGGGGGGGATGGCATGTACAATCATCCCCCCCAGGTTTTGGGGAATGATATTTGCTTACTTAATAAGTCATAATGATGATAATAATAGTAATAATAATAATGATAACAATTATAATATTAATAATAATAATAATAATTATGATGATGATAATAATAATCCTCATCATTATTGTAATTGTGTTTATTGTTCTTAGCCGCATTCACACGGTGAAAGCCAATTCACAATTCAGACGGTAAAAAAAAGAAAATCTTACAAGTATTTTGTGGTTATCTTGTGGTTTGGAAACCACAAGATAACCACAAGATTAAACAGACGCGGATCTACGGAGGGGGGGTTAGGGGGTTTAAACCCCCCCTTGGGCGGCCCAAAAAAAAAAAAAAAAAAAAAAAGGAAACAAAAAGAAGAAAAAAAGAAAGAAAAAAAGAAAGAAAAAAGAACGCACGCTGGAGAGAAGCCCTTTCAAGTGCAAATATTGTGAGAAGATATTCAACTCATCTGGTAACTTAACCAAACACATGATAACTCTGGATGATAACTGTGTATTTAACTGTTACTTGATTTAAAAAGACGTTATCATGCACTGCTTTTTATGGTCTCCATTGTGTTAATAGATGCCAGGAAAACATCACTTACGGGGTTCAAATTAGCCTATAATCTAGGCGGAGTGCCGAGCTTTTTTCTTTGCTGCTAGACTAACCCTAAGCAGAACGTCTGATACGGCGAGACTACGAACCGTGAGTCAACCCCCCCCCCCCCCTTAGCAAAAAGCTAGATCCGCCCCTGAGTCATCCCCCCCAGGTGTACGAACCTGTTTACGCCACTGCCCAGGGGTAATTGTCATAGGAAGTTTTTTCCGGAGATGATTCTCCTGGGGGGGGGGGGGGGGGGTCGGGATCAATTGGGGGTAATTGTCCTATTGGTAAAATTACGGGGGTTTATGTCCCGGAATTTTTTGCATGGGTGATTGTCCAAGGGTAATTCTTCTGATAAACAGTAATAGTGATTGGAGAAGTTATTTTCACGTGTAATTAGAATAGTGCGAGTAAGTAAAATCGTAAAAAGTTAGCAACAAAAGACAGGTAGTATGTCATATAAGAACATATATGATATATCATGTATATACATATATGTCAAGAACAGTGCAAGCCGGTCGGATGACAATCATACACATTCAGATGCATTTAGCTTCATGATTATTAGTCAACAATTATTACCCAGGTTTAAGGTTATTGTGACGATTGGTGGTCATCTATCTAGGAGATAATCCGGAGAAGATACTATTGGTCCAAGGGTGGTTTTGTAGATGATATGCGTTCGAGGGCAATTATGCTAGGTGGTTATTATCCTCAGGGTGAAATTGTCCCTGGGGATAATTGTATTCAGGAGCAATTGTCCTAAGGTGGTTCTTGTCCTAGGGGGTGATTTTCCAAGGGGTAGTTGTCCTAGGGGGTAATATTTTTTCCGGGATGTAATTGTATTTTGGGGGTTATTGTCCGAGGGGTGAATATCCTAAGGAAGTAATTGAACAAGGGGTGATTATCCAAAGGGTTATTATCGTAGGGGGTTAATATCCTAGTGGGTAATTGTCCTAAGGAGTAATTGTCCTATAGGGTGATTGTCCAGTGTATTATTTTCAGGGGGATATAATGTCCTAGGCGGTATTTGTCCCGCTGGTCCTAGAAAACTATTACCACGCTGTTTCACATATGGTATGGAATTATTTATTCGTGTTTTCCTGATGTTGCTCCTGCTAATGATAGACGACGACAAGTTCGGTATTTTTTGTAATGGAAGATGAATTAAATACTTATCGATTGCAATAGTTATTTCATTACCGGTAATCACCAATAATTGCATTTCATATCTTACCTTTTTTTTTAATTTTCATGAATATTCCTCACCACTGGTAGAAATAATATCTACTTTAACCATGTACCATGCATGCATACC
The DNA here is from genome assembly GCA_035222895.1 of Strongylocentrotus droebachiensis. Classification (NCBI taxonomy): domain Eukaryota; kingdom Metazoa; phylum Echinodermata; class Echinoidea; order Camarodonta; family Strongylocentrotidae; genus Strongylocentrotus; species Strongylocentrotus droebachiensis. Next base: position 57,155 of record JAVYIG010005859.1, read on the forward strand.
ATTCAGTGTTCATATTTCCGACTTCTGGCCGTTACCCATAGATCATTCTTCATTTAACTAATAATATCAGATTTCTGGTTGCACGCGCCTTTACTGATATGTTTTACGCTTCATATTTGATATCTTTTCAAACTCTAGATGAATACTATTAAATGCTGATCATACACTACTACAATTCTGATATAAATAATGATAGTTAATCTAATGCTATTTTTTTATAAGAACTATAGGGTAGGTGCAGGGAATTGGAGACCCTTAAGCACATTTACATTATTTACATAAACAAGAAAAATGTTACACATACAGAAAGTGTTGTATTCTCTTCAGTAATTTATTCTCTTTATTTGGTAACAAAATTATGGGCATGATGTAACTGATTAATAAGATAATAATGATTAATGACGTCAGCACCAAAGGTCTCTCGTTACCTACATATGCAGGTAATTAGAGACCGTTACAAATCAAGACATTTTAAATACAATTTGAATTAAAAAGTGATTGTTATGGTTAGTTCAAACACTTTTTGAAAGAGATATATGCAGCCAATAAACTTACTGTAATTTTGAAACGATTTTAAAACAATGTGGCCCAAAATATTTGTGTACATGGACAATTAACCAACCATCATCGGGCCATTGACTGTCCTCGGCATACTCGACATTCACAACAAATGACCCCATCTCTCTCTCTCTCTCTCTCTCTCCCTTTTTCTCTCTCTTCAAACTTCTCTCCTTTTTTTTTTATTCTTCTTTTAACCTTCCTTTTTCTCTCTTCTAACATGTACTTGTATGATGATTATTGTTGTCTCGCCGAAATCTGACTCTCTTAATTTTCATTAATGTATTACATGTAATTAGGAATAAAATGTTTATTTAATTATGAAAATTCCATTCCCTGCTCTTTATCTCTCTCTCTTTCTCTCTTCCTTTCTCTCTTTGTACCTCCCCTTTTCTCATATCCATTCTCTCTCTCTCTACTCCATTCGCTGTATCACTCTCACTTTCTTGAGCCATATACCTTCCCCTGCTCTTGTATATCTTCTGCTGGTACATCCTTTCACGTAATGTACATAAACAAACGCAATATAAGTCAGCTGTATTGTCATTGTGTTACAGATTTATTTACTATGTTTCGTAATACTATTGTACATGTATATAATTTACACCACTGTACCTTTGTAAATTGACCCTTTCAGTCTTGTGCTGCTGGTCGATCATTATATACCAATAAATGAATAATAATAATAATAATAATAATAAATCTTGGACCTGGTGTCCCCCAATACCTGCACACATTTATGATCAGACACCATTCATAATGTGCTGTGCAACACCCATTCACAACATACAATGGCCATACGTTTTCTGTGATGGTTGGCACACTTCATAAACTTTATTTTAAAACTGCTTTTTAAGAGCCACCCCTAAATATATGCATACACCACAACATTCGGTGAAAAAAAAAAATTTATATCAGAGCAAAATTTTACGATCAAAATTGGTTACCGTGGTCAATTTTGCCAATTTTCTCGGAGAAAGAGCACATTGTAGTCTTCGAAATGAATTGGATATATGCAGTAGTGTTAATAAAGGCCACAAATGGCGCTATAGCAATATTGGAGCCAACACGGACATACCGTGATGGGTTCAAGCCTGGTGGTCTCCATTTCCCTGCGGACTCCCATTCCCTGCACCTACCCTAATTATAATATTAAAAATGATGATAATTAAAATAATATTAATACTTTGAGAAAAGACAAATACAAAAATTTAAAAAATATAATACTAATATTTATGAAAATAAGGATAAACATTATAATAATAGGGTGATCAAAATGCCTGTGCACACAGTCTGCCCCATGCACACACACACACACACACACACACACAACAGCAGTCAGTTGGTAGAAATAGCAATTTTTGTAAATTTATTTTTAAAACATTAAACAATATTTTAAAAAAAATTATTTCACATATATTTCAAGCATCCCTTTAACCACAATTCTGTGTAGTTTCATTGTTTAACTCTTAAGCTGACACCCATACAATGCACCCAGTGCCACAGTGCTAATCCCTATTGTGCCAGCCACAAATCTCCTGTGTGCCAAGTTAATTTTAGGGTTGGTTCAAGTGCGTGTTATTTAAATCTTTACAAAAAACAAATCGCTAAATTACTCGAGAAAATCCAATCTGACTGTTGTATACAAAGACGCGTAATCCAAAGTTGATAATCTGATGCACGCGATGGTACTTTCAATAGCGCTGCAAAAGCACTCAGCACGGTGCAATGGGCATGAACAATGACTGTTATTACATATGCTTGCTAGCGTGCACAAAGCAGAGTAGCGGTGGCTCGCTAGCATGAACGTAGCAATCAATCGATAGCGCGCTCGCGTGCACAGAGCACTATAACAATAGCGCGCTAGCAGTCTCATGGCAGGATATGAGTTAAGGCATGTGGGAAATATGTTAAATTATTTAATTAGAATATTGACTTTTCAGCCATGTGTGACATGGCCCGCTGATCGCCCATTGACTCGCATTGTTATTCTGCGTGGTGAAAATGCACCTCAATGTATAAAACTCCCCTACAAAAAATGCAATATCCTCATGACTTTGTTTCATTCATTAAATCAAATTGTTGTTTACACACAAGGTAGCCACAACTGTACTGGGGTCACCAAACGTTTTGTTACTCTAAAACTTAGTCCCTGTGGAATGTTATGGCCTGTTGAATGGTTTTTCGGAAAATCGTCATAAATCCTAAAATCTGACATCTGCTAACTTTTAAATTTTACACATTGGACATACATGACATATTCACAATTCCTGCAAAGTTCTACAGAATTTGATGTTGGCTGCAAAAGGGACATAGTATCTTTAATGTAGAGTATTTTAAATGAAGGTTTATCTTTTACTCTTGAATTGTAAATTCAATTTATTTCTGCCTTAATGGCTGCTACTTTGAGGTTTCTTTAAATAAAAATGAACCATATAATTTTTGTTTTGAATTTGCTTTGATTTCTTTTTTTTATTTACTTCCTCTTCGTGTCAAAACAACGAACAAATATTGAGCTTATCCCGAGTCACATGTGCTAAAATTGTTTTGATCTTGTGCACCATGCGTGCAAATCATATATTTATGCAAAGCATTGCCGACTAGACATCACCCTCCTTGCATCCTGGTTCGAGAACAGTTCGGTCGTTTTTGCAGAACTGTGCTTGCGGTTTAGGTTACTATCTGCCATATAAAGTCATGATGGATAGCTGTGTGGAAGCTTAGTTTCCATCATAGAAAAGCTGCAATTTCTTCATAGAGTACAGGTAAGATATCACAAGAAAAAAGTGATTTGGGGAATTTTCAGCCACCTGCTAACTCGCCACAATGCTAATCTCATGCATATGCAAACTTGTTGTTCATCCCATGCAAATACGTGCGCATTTTTCCCACAAAAGGACTGAGGCCTCTTGCTAGAACATCAACCACTTTGTTTATAATTTCTGTTTCGCGAAGGGAGCGATACAAAATATTTTAAAATGTCTATGGTAATGGTGAATTGCTATTTCGTCATCCAGATAAACTAGACAGGATGCAGGCATTTTGGTACCCCATTAAAACGATATTCAGGCAATCAAGCGTGGCTTTCCACATAGCCAAAAAAAAGAAGAAGAAAAAAGGTGAACTGAACGAAATATCGGTCGGCCAATTTTTCAAATTATCGGGACCAAAACAATATATTTTATGTGCTCTTACCCCCCCCCCCTCCCCCCCCCCCCGCTTATTCACCGGCTTGCTGAGTCCTTGCGAAATTTTTCATCAAATCCTGGACAAAAACTAAAATGTGATATTACCCCCCCCCCCCAGCCGCCCTCCCCCACCCCCCCCCCCTCCTTGACAGAGATCTTGCGTACGCCCCTGCAGGCAATTAACCCATTTCAAAGTATGAAGATACTTCAGATTGTATGTCACTGAGCGGCGAAAGTTTGGTGAAAGCGGGATTAGCGGCGAATCGTCACAAATACTGACGCATTTTTGGCGACCCTATACTATCCGCAAAGAATTTGCAAGTAAGTCAGAGTCCAAATCTGAAGAATTGATGAACACTAATTGCCACGTTTACTAGAGGTGTTTTGAAGAACATCAGGCGAAAGACTGAAGCAAAATATAAAAAAACTCAATTGGACAAATAGCAGACGAATTGCAGGAACATTCGGCGACATTTCGCCAGATATGTGGCAAATGTACATCGATAATTACACTGTTCGGAAAAGAAAAAAAATAAGAATTGAGTTTCTGACAGTCTGTGAATTCATTGAAGCCTACCCTATTGGATATTACCCTTTGGCAAACTCTATTCTCCAGCCTGCAAAAGTTAATATCTGCGCGCTCAGCCTCTCTTATCATGCTCTTAATTTATACGTACTTCACAAATTGTCATATAATCTGTCCATGTTGTTCATAATTCTACCCTTGTGCTTCCACACTGCTCCTAATTATGTTGATACATGTTCTCTAATTCAGTAGTCTCCGTAGACGCAACACTTGTTTTGAAGAAAAAAAAAATCAATTTCTGTATAATTGTGTTAATTTGTTATAACATTATTTGTTGGAGGGTCACATTATACAAGCTATGCTTTTTTAGTGGATCCCTCAATTTTTACTTAACATATAAATATACAGCAACATTAAAAAAAAGAATCTTCTTGATTTAGATTGTATGATATGATTGTCGTATAATTGCCTGTTACTAAATTATGAATTATGTAAACTATGCATGTTGCTATGTAAAGACAAATAACATGTACCATGTGTATAATTACTATTAATTTTACATGATATATGTTTTTCTTGTTGAAAAAGGAAACTAGAACTTGAACTTGTATTCTTTGCAAAGTTTTTCTCGAAAGACAAAAATGTGTTTAATTACCAGCTAAATCCCTTTTCTTGTATTCACGTTTTGTATTTGACGAATTTACCTTTTTGCAGAAGAATATACTATTATTCTACGTCAGTTACCCTCTTGAAAACAACCATGTTTTGTACATTTATAATTTTCATGAAATTATTAATTATGTAAACTATGCCTTTTTGCTATGTAAAGACAAATTACATGTACACTTGTATAATTACTATTTATTTTACATAATATGTGTTTTTCTTGTTGAAAATGGAAACTTGAACTTAAACTCTTTGCAAACTGTTTCTCAAAAGACAAAAATGTGTTTAACTACCTGTCCAGCTAAATCCCTTCTCTTGTATTCACGTGTTGACGAATTTACCTTTTTGCAGAAGAATATACTATTATTCTACGTCAGTTACCCTCTTGAAAACAACCATGTTTTGTACATTTATAATTTTCATGAAATTATTAATTATGTAAACTATGCCTTTTTGCTATGTAAAGACAAATTACATGTAAACTTGTATAATTACTATTTATTTTACATAATATATGTTTTTCTTGTTGAAAATGGAAACTTGAACTTAAACTCTTTGCAAACTTTTTCTCAAAAGACAAAAATGTGTTTAACTACCTGTCTAGCTAAATCCCTTATCTTGTATTCACGTGTTAACGAATTTACCTTTTTGCAGAAGAATATATTATTATTCTACGTCAGTTACCTTCTTGAAAAACAAACCATGCTATGTACATTGATAATTGTTATGTACGGCCTAGCATATATTTATATTTTATACGCCTCGGGACAGTTTTGTCAGGTAGTTTGTAAATGAAATGTATGTCGCTATTATTAAAGGGGTCGTTAACAATGTTAAATCTGGGATGTATGGCCCTACGTGTTATCAGTGTATGTGATATGGTGTAATTTGAAGCCCTTCAAAAAAATGCGCTTCAAAATAATCATGAAGTGCCTCAAAAAAGTATTTCAAAAATGAGTGACCGGTTTTACCATACTAATTTTCCCCAATAGACTGTAGTGTTATAAAAAACCGTTTGGTAAACATATTTTGGAATTTCAATTTCCAATCATAAATATCTTGATAATCAGACAGGCGATCGGCTTGTAAAAGGCATGGGGTTCCTGACTGACCTAAAGGTTTATAATTACCATTGTAGCATCAGCTAAATCCATGATTTTGTTTCAGAATCTGAGACAAAGTTACCCAAACCCTTTATTAACATTCTAGTACACTGATAGATCAAGTCTTTTTAGTGTCATTGTAAATATATCATAGTATGTTCGAAGCAATAACGATGGACGATGGAACATATAATTTAAATGAACCTATCCTCCAATGCCTAACTCCCTTCTCAGTTTTTACAGTAACTTATCATTACGTGTAATGGGAGTTCCCAGCACAAGCATTTACTTTTTTAATTCTTTTTAATACTCTTTCTGCTTTTAAGTTTATGTACCGATTCCTGTATACTCTTCTTTGTGTCTATTGTTTGGTATAGTGTCAGTGAGAAGGAAATAAATGTGAATTTCGATCATCTTTCTCTAAAAATAGGTGTAGGTTCGACCTTCCTCTTCCTCTTCGGATGATTAAGAGCTCAGCATTTTCAAAATATTGACAAAGGCAGTTCCCTGTAACATTAGTAAAGATGGATTTCCATAAGTAAGAGATGGGTTATACATTATTCTTCCACTATTTATCCCGTTCTAGAGGGGGGAATAATTGAATACTAGTTGTCGATTGAAAAGAAGGTTTGCAGACCACTTATTTATAGCTTATGATAGTGGTGTACAATTGCAGACCATTTTGGGGAAAAGTCTTATTCGCCAAAGGTTGTTGTTGTTGTAATATGTTTAGAGTGCGAATGTTTGGTGTCATGGCGAACGCTGTACTTACATAATTTCTAGGAAATAATTGACAAGTCTGGCGAATGTCTGATAGTACCTGTTCACCGCTTTTGCTCGCAACCCAGGCGACCAGGCGACATTCCTGCCACTTTACACTTTTCACTGCCCAAAATAAATGATTACTTTGAACTAATTTCCTACTGCTACACATATTATCTGTTAACTTGATAATAGGCAAACATGTTTACGAACAATCGTAACAAAATAAATTATCGTTATTGTTTATCCGCTACTGTGCATTTTTTGGTAATACTGATAATAATCACAATATGTAAATGATTATAACCATTGTGACTATTAACTTTGCTTTTATCTAATACCTTTCGGAATTTTAATCCAACTGGGATAAACACTGTTGTAAATATCTGTTATTTAATGATATGAACAAATAAAGTCCCTCGAAAGAGGATAAATAGAAGAAAACAAATTATCTACTACCTTAAATTACTAGTGCTCAGTAATTGAAAAGCTGATAAAGAATATTTGGTCATCAATGGGCGACAGCACACATTTTCAAAAATAATTGTGGGTGATGGGCTTCTAAGATACGGATGTAACATGCTGTAACAGAAAAGAACAAGAACGAATGGTAATCAAAATTATTTTCTTTCGGAATTTTAATCCAACCGGGGAACATCAAGGACCGAAACTTAATGTATTATTCTGATTGAGTCACAAATTTGATCTTGAAAACAGTGTCCTATCCTTAAGAGGAACTATAGAGGTGAAAATGAGCGATGTTTTTTAGTTACCCTCTTCCTCTTCTACAATGTGCTTGAATAGCAATAGATGTTTACATTGGTTTCACAGTTCATTCCCATGGACAACGTCAAATGCAGTGAATAAGAGGAACTATGAAACGTCAAGAGTGATTGATCTTGATACATGTCGAATAGAGAAAACGAGTTCCAAATGCGATGTTCACAAAGGTGTTTTATATGAGCATCTGCATTGGCATTGAGCCTGTGATTGTCTCTATGAGCGTCATATACACGAATGTGGCGGCAAAAGGGTCTGCGTGCGTGTGCGTTTGTTTTATGCGTGTGTTTATGTGTGTTTGCTGCATTGAAAACATTGCTATTTAATCGAAATGTTCTCAATCTTCTCTATCTAAATTTCCCATCAAATGCATATAAGGAAATGCATCCTTTGAAATGGAGGGTAAAATACAATTTGATGAAAAGTAGCACAATGTCCTTGGAGTAACTCATTGAGTTAGAAGATGACCACTGAAGAAAAACATACTTTCTATCGACTAAGACCGTTATAAAGGGGCTTGGTAGGGGTTGGAAAACATGAATATAAAAGATATCAGCAATGAGGTTTTAAAGACTTTTTAGTCAGTCCGTATTTATCGTGTTGGAAATTTCTCCACTGATTATTACTAAAGCGCGTATTAAACCTCAACATCTTAATCCCTCAATAATTATTATCATTCTGTAACGAAATGATTCATCGAAACGAATCAATTTTTAAAGTCAAAGTAAGGAACTGCATTTCAAACGATAAGATTGTTGGTAGTTCAGAATGTTGACATTTCCTCCACAGAACGAAGAAGCTGATATTTGGTGCTTTTAATGTACTAATTCACCCAGTTAGTTCCAGTGGCTATAGTTAAGCCTGAACCTAGATTAAAGTGACATGTATATCCGCCATTTGAAAATACATTTACTTAGTATCAAAACATTAACGCTTTTCGCCTCAACACGATTACATGTTGATCAAATTGCTCATTGTCTGAGCTATTATACCAATGGCAGCTAAGATAGCTTGCCTAATTTAATATCATGTGGTTGTGTGTGACTCTCTTCTCCATAGGCTAATGTGTAAACTGTATACAACATGTAAGTTTGTTACAATACAAAAATGTTACTTTGTTAGAATAGTAGGAAATCAAACACCTATATATAGTATTAAATTACCAATTTCGAAACTAGGCCTTCATTGTTTAGCATAGTGCAAACATTACCAAATGATATGTAAATATTTTGAAATGATTTATGCAACTGTGCGTCACGATATTTGTGTTATTACATACATTTGGCATCCTTTGTAAATGTGCACTCATCGATATGCATAGCTGATCAATTTTGAGCAGGAAAGAATGGGTTTCTCACAAATCACGTCGATTGAGGAGAGAGGCTAATCCATAGACTTTGTTCAATATTGAAAGCAATGGGAAATGAAGTCGGCAGCACAGGGGATGTGATTTGGTCTAGCGGTACTTATTTGGTCAGCTCTGTGTGTTCGCAAAACGATTTAGACGGACCCCAATTCGAAACATTTCATACGTGCATCTAAAGTTAAATAAAATTAATAATAATAATTGGGTACCTATTTATCCAGGGTAGCTCTGTCATGCTAGGAGTCCACTGGGCCAGCGCCAGTTGGTGCCAGTTCGCGCCAAAGATTATGTGATTGGCGCGTAGTGGCTCGCTGTAGCGCCGAATTAATGTCCGCTCGGCATGTGTCGCCAAGTGGAATAAACTGGGTACCATATGGCGTGCGCCAAATGCTACCCGGCTTGCTCCAAAATGTTGCGCCAGTTTGCGCCAGTTTGCGCCATTACACGGCCATTTGATTCCAAAATTCACCCTGTTGGCGCCATTCGCGCCAATAGACGGCCACTTTGCGCCACTTGGTGATTAGTTTGTGCCAAAGGTCGCCAAATTGGTTTGAACTTGCCGCCGCTTGGCACTACTTGCCGACTATATAAATACCGGCCATCGGCTACCTGGTTCAGACCCTCCTCAGCTGCTGTATTAACAACATCTCTACTAAACATTTACAATTTGTATATGTCAAAGGCTTTTGATAATGTTGGAGTGATGATGCTGCTCCATCAGAAGATGATGAGAGATGCTGGGGTGGCAACTGCCTATCAACTTATGCTGGCCAATCCTGAAGAAGAAGAGCCTCCTAAGAAGAAAAGGAAGCACAACTGGTGGTTTAAACCCATGCTCCACCCACAGTTGAGGGCCGAACGTGGACAGTACCACACTTTGATGGAAGAGCTGAGGGAGAATAACAGGAGAAAGTTCAAGAACTACACCAGGGTGTCCCCAGAGATGTTGATGACCTGTTGGTCAGGCTTACACCCAACTTGCAGAAGAAGGACACCCACTTCAGGAAGGCCATTCCCCCTGGTCTCAAGTTGTCCGTCTTCCTGCGCCATCTCGCCACTGGGGCTACCTATGCCGAGCTGTCTTACAACTTCGGGGTGGGCAAGGAAACCATCCAGAAGTTTGTCCCTGATGTAGCCAGAGCGATAGTGGATGAGTATGCTGCAGAAGTCATCTCCCTCCCCACAACCAATGAAGGCTGGCTTGAGGTTGCAGGTGATTTTGAAACCAGATGGAATCTCCATCACTGTCTGGGAGCCTATGATGGAAAGCACATCCGTCTCCAGAAGCCCAACAAATCAGGCAGCCTTTACTTCAACTACAAGCAGTTCTTCTCGGTTGTCCTCATGGCTCTGGTAGATTCAAAGTACCAGTTCCTGTGGATCGATGTGGGTGGGGTTGGCCATCAGTCTGATGCCCAGATCTACAACAACTGTGAACTGAAGGAGTGCATTGAAGCTGGCACTTTAGGCATCCCAGATCCAGCTCCTCTTCCCCATGATGATGAAGAGCACCCTATGCCGTACTTTTTCGTGGGAGACGATGCCTTCGTCATGAGGACGTATATGATAAAGCCCTATGGCCGTCGTAACATAAGACCAACAGCAGAAGATCTTCAACTACAGGCTGTCCAGGGCAAGGCGTGTGGTTGAAAATGCCTTTGGTATTCTGGCTCTGCGGTTCCAGTGCTTCCTTGGCCAGATGAGACAGGAACCAGACACAGTCCGCCTGCTCGTTGAAGATGCCGTCATGCTGCACCACCTCATCAGGAAGCGCTATCAGGCACTGGACGTCCGCATGTTGGACCAGGAGGATGCCCAGCACAACCTCATCCCTGGAGCTTGGAGAACTGCCGCCATCACTGAGGATCATTGGCGCAACTTGGCGCGCGCCATTACATTCCAGTGTATTCCAATAGGCGGATTGTTTGCGCCAAAGGGCGATATGTTCGCGCCATTTGGTGCCACTTGGCGGACACTTGGCGCTGATTGCTCGATGCAAGTTGCGCGACGAAAAGTTCAAACATTTTGAAATTTTCTTGCCGCCACATTCAAATTTGGTGCCGTTACGGGCCACCACGAGCCAGTTGGGAGGTAGTTTGAGCCACTACACACCACTAGGCACCTTATTGGCGACACTAGGCGCCACAGTAAATTGCATTGGCGCAAACTGGCACCAACTGGCGTTGGCCCAGTGGACTCCTAGCATCAGTATAACAAATGAGGGCCCTGCAATAACTGGAATTACAAAGGGACGAATGTTGGCAAAACACCTTGTCGAAGGATGTTAGCCCCGAGCGAGGATCGAACTCAGAACCTCTCGTATGAGATTTAAGAACATTTACTAATATACCACAGTGCATCCATTAACAATATTTGAATTAAACAAAAAATACAATTATCACTATTTGATTAGACAGTCTGGATCATGCATTATTAGTTTAACTTCCTATACGAACAATTCGCTCGATTCCCTGAGATTATTTGACTCCCAATGTGCTTGGATAAATATTGTTATCGATCAATTAAGCTGCTTGTTTTATATCCAAATCTTTTATTTCTGCAATCATCCATTGCAACCAAATAAATATTCAGCTTTTCTGCACCCTGTTAGTTGTAACAAAAAAGATAGAAGAAAAAAGTGTTAACGAAATAAACATTACAATAACAATTCAAAGCAATCCGTTTGGTTGTATTTTAATAATATTTTTTTGTGTGAATGTGCTTAGAAGTCTAATATAATATTCTCCAAAGCTAGGATATATACAGTGAACAGTTCAGACGAAGAGTCTTTTGACTGTATTTGTCATGAATGTTTGCTTTTATTGTGTGTGCGCACTCATTACAAGCTTCGATATGATTATGTTCACACGAAACCGTAAAACAACGAACTAATACCAAAGACAGGGGCTTACATGCGACCAAAACAACAAGTTTTCGGAGTTTTAAACTACGAGCTGAGCAAGTAAACTTTGTAAGGACAAGATAGCAAAACCTTGAAGTTAATTGCTTCCTCACGGCACGCAATTAAGGACCCACGACTGCTCGTAGCTATCATGTTAATCTAAAGTCACTTTGTGCATTTCTTTACTGTTAGTTTGTTTAAAGGGACTTGGTAACATTGTTCAGATGAGAGATAGTGGTGCTAAGGTAGTGACTTCAATGCTAGATATACACCACACCTATGGAAGTGTTACAAAAGAAATGATTTGGTTAAATTGTGATATCAAATTTAAAGGAAAAGCATTGTTGTATAAAAATTGGATAAAATCGGGTATATTATTTTTAGGGGATATAGTGATAGGAAATAGATTTTTGACAGTCAAAGAATTGAAAGATAAACTTATCTATTATGATGGTAGATGGTTGAGTGAATATGCCAAAATAAGAACCGCAATACAACAAAGATGGAGGCGAATCATAAAATATGGCGAACAAGTTTATGATTTCAACGATTACAAACGTAAATCAGTTATATACTCTAATTTGAATTTAAATAGTTTTGAATTTTCAATACACTCTATTACTGTGAAAAAAGTATATACGGAACTCATAAAATTAATCCAAAACCATCTAGGGCGGTAGACTTCTGGAACAAAACCTTACAGACAAATGTTACTATAAAGTGGGATTCTTTATGGTTATTTAAATTGAAATATGCTCGTGATAATTATTTGATACAATTCAACTTTAAATTTATGTATAATACTTTACCAACACCTGTTAATTTATTCAAATGGAAAATCAAAGAAAACAATTTGTGTTATTACTGTAATAAACCTGGTACTATTATACATGTATTTTTTGAATGCGAAAATATTTACCGATTTTGGAACGTTATCGAAATATTATTATGTAACTCCTTCTGTAAAGATTTTAAATTCTCACCCATTTGTGTTGTATATGGTTTTCATGACGCAAAAGAAAATGTTACAGATATTGATCTAATACTTCATTATGCTTTATTTGCAATCTATAAAGCGAGTGTTGGAAATCAATTTAATAAAAATGTAGTGACGAGAATAATAAGCAAATATTTTTTGTTTATGTTAAAATACAAAATAGAAGTTGAGGAAAACAGAACTAAAACAACGAATTTGAATATTATTAAGTGGAAGAAAACAATAACTAATTTAAAATCTGCTATTAAGTAAATAGAGATATAATTTGATTTGACCTCATTTAGACATGTGATTCAGTGATTTGTTATGAATATTTATGTACTATGATGTTATCCATGATTTTACCTGAATAAAGATTTATTTCAACAACAAAACAAAAAATGCTAGATGTACAATTAAAGATAATGCGACAATTTGAGTGAAAACGGACCATTATTAATGATACAAATTGGGAAAAACTGATCTGATCGATTCCTTAATTCTCCCAACCATATTATTACAATTTAATTACATTTTAGTTGAATGCAAATCGTCACGAACCAATAAGTTGGCTCTACATACCATTCCAGACATTTAAGTGTTGATAGATTTTTAATAGCCTGTTTTATGTCTTGTTTTCATGAAAATAAATTGAATTGTTAAAAATTAAATCATTAAAGATCGACCGTGTTTAAAAACGTCGAGTAGACTTACAGCTTGGCAATCACGAGAGCCTTTGCACGGTCCTTAAAGACAAACTAGAGTTCTGGTAAATATAGAAAATAAATTCTCACATAATCCAACGAAACGTAGAATGAATGTTCAAGATACCCAATAAATGACCAGCGCAAAACAATGTTGGTAGAAAATGTATAGTGTCTGACTAATAAGCATAGAAAATATGGAAATCCGGGTAAGTAGACCCGATACCACGGGCTTAACACAGGTCACCCTTCACAAATAGGAGATTTGTTTTTGTTATCGAAGATGATACTCAAGTAAGTTGTTGTGCGTTTGTTTTTATTTTACTGGTTCAAACAACATATACTGCTGGATAAACAATCGAGAATAAATCATAGCAATTTTAACTCAAAATACGATTTCCATATACGATTTGATAGTGTAGTGACTTGAACTTTTCTAAGGTCACAAATGTTTATCAACATTGTAAATACTCAGGATTTTAAGCATTCCTTTTATTAATACTTTCCGTTCAGCCAGCTTCAATAACAATAACAATCTACAGCTGCACAATCTAAACATTATCTTAGTTAATTTCATCCGTGGAACCACCCAGCAACAAGAGTGTTATTTTAGTTACTCCAATCGGATCGCACCTTATTGTTTTAATAAGCCAATCACAACATCTTTAGCGCATTTGGAAAAGTCTCCACACACGAATTTTACTCACTTCTCCTGTCTTCAGTTTCGACACTCGGACGCGTTTTTATAGGAAGAGTTCGGATTTTACAACAAGCGTTATTTCGTTGGTTTTCACATTAATAGTTAGTTTTCATCACATCGTTCTTTTGAGGACTATATAGCAAATTAGATTTACGTCCTTTAATTTATTTCGGGAAAGTGTGAACTGTAAGGCTTGTGTGCCTTCTTCATTCGCGTTCGCTAGCTAGCTAGTCGCGCCCCACGTGTGTATACCTGCAGCTGAGTCATCACCTCGCTACTCTACATGATTCCCTTTCCAGCTTCGTACTACACTCGCGATATCAGCTCAGAAGATTATTAATAACGATAAGAATATTCACTTCATTTCATCCACAACATTTATTCCTACATTGGTGACCCCGAATTTTTTGTTGTTCTTCTACGAGCGATATTTTCTTTTGTGACTACCAAAACATAGAAATGTAAAACCATGAGCTAAACTTTAATATTACAGACTCTCGTGTGAAAAAATCTGTCAAATTGAACTTTTTTAAATGGACTGCTGACAATGAGTAAAATTATAAAGTATTGAGAGCAGCATAATTGAATGATATTTTTTTCAATATGCGTTCTGTACGAGTATTTCTTTTTCACTGGCGTTCTGCGGAAGGAGTGGGGGGAGCCGGGAAAATAATGGTCTCGGGGGCTGCTGACCCCCCCCCCCCCCCCCACCCAAATATTTTCAGTGTCAACCCAAATAATGAGAAGAAAGGGAAATAAGAAAGAAAAGGGGAAAAGATGCCAAACAAGGAAGAAATTAAAGAGGAGAGGAAGATGAAGCCTAACTTTATTCCACCTAAAATTGTACCACAACTTCGTTTTCATTATCATTATTAAAGGTGACTGTCTATTAAAGCGTCTAAATAGCTAATTTTTGTCAGTAACTTTAATCCTGTATTTTCATGATTTTCATACGAGAGGATTGAAACTCTTTTTATTACCATACTTACCCCCCTTTTACCATAGGCTTATACCATTAAAAATGAGGTAAGAAATGTGAAATACTGCAAGCAGGGGCGTCCAGCCAGGAAATTGCAAAAAAAAAGGAAGGAAAAAAAAATATTCACGATGTAGTGAGTAATGAGTTAAGACTAAAACATCTTCTTTCTCTGTTATTTATTATTTATTATTTATTTATTTATTCAAGTTTTATTTAAAATAGAGGGTAGGTACATTCAGTTTAACAAAACTGCTTTCCAAGTACGCCCTCTAGAACGACATAACAAGTATGCGATATACAAAAATACAAGGAATATATACAAAATATAACATTCATCAAAACTAAACATTGACATAATTATTTGACATAATATAGAGTACAAACATAAATAACATAAGAAAAATAATTATACCGGTAGAGGGAAATAAGAACGGAGATTCGACTATAATAAATGCTTTGCCAATTGGCATCCGCGCTTAAATATTTGAATTGATTTGGTTGATTGAATTGAGGGAGGAAGTTTATTAAATAGGGTGCTTGCTTTATATGAGAATGATCTTTTTTTTTATTCGGTTTTGGGGTATGGGATGTCAAGTAGAGCATTTAAGGAATAGCGGGTACAGTAGTTGAAGGTGCGATAATGTATAAGTGGTTTTAAATAAGTTGGGGCCATGGCATTTATAATTTTAAAAGCTAATAAACAGTAGTGATATTTTAATCTTTGTTCGGCCGATTGCCAATTTAAAGTCGTAAGAAGCGTACATTGTGGTGTGTCGTAATCTTTGTTTAAAATCAATCTCGCAAATCTATTTTGTAACTTTTGCAGTTTCGATAAATTTGTCTTTGAGCAGTTTCCCCAAGCAGTACAACAATAGTCGATATGTGGTAAAATTACTGCAAAATAGAGGCGTTTTATACGACGAATACATCCAATAGAACGAGATATCTTAGTACTTATATATTTTATATGTTCAGACCACGTAAGTTGTGAATCAAGTATAACTCCTGTACATTTTTACCATTTAATTTAATTGAGAGACGATTATTCTCCAACTTTCTTTTTGATCCAAATGACATCACCATAGTTTTCTGAGGGTGTATATACATCTTATTTATATCAAACCATTTACATATTAAATCAAAGTCATTCTGTAAATTTTCTTGAACTTCAGAAAAAACCATTAGAATTATTAAAAATGTTAAATTGTTGATATCATTAATGTACAAACAAAAAATCAAGGGGCCCAGAATTGACCCTTGTGGCACCCCGGATTTAACAGTTAAATACTCGCTACAATGATTATCTATAGTAACACAATGTTGTCTACCAATTAAGTAAGATTTAAACCATTCATACACCTTGTTACTCATGTCATAAACAATTAGTTTATCAAGTATTATTTTATGTGGAATAACGTCAAACGCTTTCCTAAGATCGTGAAATATTGTTCCAGTAATCTGACCTGAGTTCATATTATCAAGAAGGTAATCAGTAATTTCTGTGAGAACTGACGTTCTGATAATAGATTATTTTGGTTAAGGTAAGAATACAATTGTTTATGTACGGCTTTCTCTAGAATGTTTGACAAAGAGGGCAGTATTGAAATGGGTCTGAAATTATCCACACTAAACGTTCCTCCTTTGTGTATCGGAGTGATTTTCGCAATCTTGAAATCAAATGGAAATCGTGAAGTTTTTAATGATTGGTTAAATAATATAGTCAGTGGTTTTGCAATGATATCTGCAGATAATTTGAGTATCTTGGGATGTAGACCATCCATTCCTATAGCGTTTTTACAATAAATATTGCGTAGTTCATTTCTAACAAATTCTGATTTGATTTCTTGAAATTCGAAAGAAAAATCGGTTTGAGATAACGTTTGTAAAGAGTTGAAACTATCATCTACAATGCTAGAACATGTACCAGTTTGTAGATTTGAACTCACATTATTAAAAGTTTCATTCAATAAACTTGCCACCTTTACTTTGTCAGTTATTATTTCATCATCAATTAAAATTGTGTTGCTTACCTCCTTTTGCCTTGAAGGCAAGAGTTTTTTTCAAAACCTTCCAATTTTTGCTCAAATCATTTCCGCATTCTGAGAACTCATTTTTGTAATCCGCTCTTTCAAGATTTTTGTTTAGGTTATTTGCTTTGTTTCTATAAAACTTGAACTTTTCCCAGCAACAATCACACTTTGTCTTTTTATACCTTTTCTTATAGTAATCACGGTCACGTGCCAAAGTAATATATTCGTCTGTAATCCAAGGCACTCCATTACGTTTTCTTCTGACAGAAATAAAAGGTGCATGTTTATCACTTAATATTGTGAACACAGATTTGATATTAGACCATATTTTATCAACTTCAACATTTTCTTCATTAAACTCAGCCCAATTTTGATTTCTCAAGTCCTCTTGAAATTCACATTCGTTAAAGTTCCTAAAAGATCTAAATTTACATATTTTCGAATGAAGCATTGGATTTTTGCCTTTTACGACTAAAAAAATATTAAACAGTGGTCACTAAAACCAATGGGCATTACACCGGACCTCAAGTTAGCAATATAATTCGAGGTAAGTATTAAATCAATGAGTGTACTACTATGAGGTGAAACTCGTGTAGGCTCATTGATTAACGGATTACGCTGACAAATACGACAAATATCCTTAACATTTTTAGACAATGTATTATCATTTCTCATATTACAGTTGAAATCACCCAGCAAAACAATATTATTTGACAATGACATTACTTTCTCAATATTCCCTTCAATGACGGTAAAAAATTTACCTGGGCAGGAAGGTTTCCTGTATAAAATAACAACAAAAATCGAACTACTACTTGTTCTTTTGATTTCTAGCCACATGAGTTCAAGCTCCTTTGTTTCAAGATCTGTTCTTCTTAAGTAATTAAATTTCTCGTTAATGTAACATCCTACACCACCACCGCCAGTGGCATCCCTGTCATTTCTTTCAATTTTGTAACCATCGATAGAAATCATATGATTTGAAAAATCCTCATTCAACCATGTTTCGGATAGTCCTAAAATGTCGAAGGGGTTTGACATTAGAAATTGTTTTACATCTGTAACTTTATTTCTTAAACTTTTGATGTTAAGGTGTGCTAATTTAATGCCCTTTTCCTTTGGAAAATCACAAAGTATATTGTATATATTATCTTCATTCGAAGTAGAATCATGTATAATATTCGCAAGATGAGAATATCCAAGATAAGTTTCTACGGGAAAGATATCTTCTTGTTCCCAAAAGGGAAAATGTTTCAGAGTACATACAGTATATTGCCAATTTTCAAAAGATTCATTCGTATCATCGTAATTGCATTTAGGAATTCCTTCACATACTATATGTGCCCATTTTGTACACGAAGTACATAAAAGGGCCTTTTGGTTTTTCCTTACTCCTTTATTACATTTACTGCATGGATATTTAACAATAAAAAAAGAGTTGGTACAAATGTATTCATAAAATTGATTGAAAAAGAAGAAAACAAAATCAAAGTGTTCTTAAGTCCTCAAAGTCTCTGATTCCCTTAGTCACTGTCTTCCCACCGGTGGCAGGAAGGAGTGCAACGACATGTCCATCCGATGTCCATGTTTTAAGAAGTTTGCTAAGATTCCTCGTTTCATAAAGCAAACGCTGGTTGTGTTTGGTGAAATCTTCATGGATCGATATACCAGTGTCTTTCATCTTGCGTCGTTGTACTAACACCGATTTCCTAGCTTGGTACGACACAAACTCAACAATTATTGGACGGGATCGCTTTTTGCGCATTTTCTTGTCGTTGTCTTGACTACTGGGTTTCGCGTTCCCGGTGTCGTGGAAGGTTTATTGGTCACGGACCGATACTTGGTCTTTGATTGGGGCTCCTACTCGGTGAGATCTGTAAATTGCGCTAGGATGAGGCTGAATTCCAAGCTTTTCCTCTGCGATCTTGCACACAATAGCCGTAGTATCTTCGTTCTTATTCTCAGGAACGCCGAAAAAGCAAACACAATTCCTTCGCGAGTATTGTTCTTGATCGTTGCAGGTCCGCATCAGGGCACTGATCTGTGATGATTTTTGTTCAGCTTTCAGAGTGAGGTGATTGATCTTTAAGTCTTTATCAACAATGGATGACAAAAGCTCAAGCAAACGACCTTCTAGCTTTTCAATTGTGTCTAGGAGGGATACAAATTCCTTTTGACAAGAGCTTTTGACAATGTCATTTATAGCTTTTAGAAAGACATTGTCGGAGGTAATCTTCACCACCAAATCATCATTAGTCCTTTCAGAATCAGTTGGCGCCAAAATTGCACTGGTCGCCGCCATCTTGGAAATGTACGATATTAATTCAAAATGTAGGCAAGATAAGAATAATAATGCACATTTGAATCAGTCGTACCTTATTTGCGTCCATTTGCTGAAGACCTCTTAGATTCAATCTGTGCTGTATTGCTACGCTTCCTCGCAGAATATACATTACCTTTTATATAATGAAGAAATGTAAATCTTATAAATAACATAAGAGATGAATTGTTCCCTGAAATTAGAAGATTAAACAAACGAAAAATTATTTAGTGCTGCTAATTCTCAAAAGAAACATGAGAATTAGTGAATATAAAGATCAGAATTTGATTTGCCTGTGTGATCAAATATTCTCTCATTTCGTGAAATAGGATATACGTATAATGTATCACTAAATGCGACGCAATGCTTGCAAAGCAACCCCTCCCCCTGCCGCAACCCAACATAATTTTACCCGAGTCGTTTGCACTCGGTCATTGTTTTACTATAGAGTGATAAATTAATATCCAGGGATGGCGGGGGGGGGGGGGTTGAAGTATTGAGTATGAAAAATCAGGTGAAAAACCCATCGTTGTTTTTGCCTTTTAAAGTGGTCCAACAACGTTTCGGTATTTTAAGTCAGCACTGGAAAGCTCCTCGAATTATAGCCTGTAATGTTTACATTGTGTGAGAGAAAAAAAAAGGGGGGGAAAGGGTGAACAAGCCACCCTAATTTGATTGGTTTTAATAAAGAAACGGAATATAAGAGAAGAAAAAAAGTTTGAGCAGAATCCGATTTTTAAAAAAAACGCCAATACGTATTAATATGAGGTCCTTTTCCATTTGCTACGTACTGACAATTTGATGATATGTACATTATCTGTTTCCCCTCGTTTCACATGTGCAGTCAATATATCTCGGGTTTATGTATGATTGAAACCATCTTTGGAAAGAATTGAATTATGATTTAAGTTGTTAATACTACTAGCAATTTAGCGGGAGGGGGGGGGACCTCACAAAATACGTCACAAAGTTGCCAATTTGTGTTTGATCGATCCCACGATCAATCGATCATATCAAACCACGATCAAATTCATAACTTAAACAAAGACTTTAAGCGGAATTTGCTCAATCTTCTCACGCCGCACCAGAAACGTGTTACACATCTTCGCTTTCACTGTGTCAACACGTCAATCTCTGCTCGAATCTCTCTATTTCTTGTTTCATCAGGCAGGACTCCCCTTATAAGTTCGAGATACTTTTCCCATATGAAATGCATATTTGCTGCTTAATATTTGCTGCTGTTGTTCTAATTAAAGGAATAGTTGAGTTCTGTTTTCAGACCGCAAATGCCTTCAAAGTGCACTGTATATATTGCTCCTATTCTTAACTATAACATTTCTAGTGGCCTTTTAGAACCTAACATTGCTATGAAGGTAATTTTAGTCCCCAAAATGTGTGAAATTTAGCGTATACGATCATACCAGTTCAGCTCCAGTTTCAAAAAAATATGGTGACCGTTAATTTATAAATCAATTTAAATAACATTACACGAGCCGGTAAGTTGTGCGTAATATAACCAACACGAAAAAGCCAACAAATAAGCCAACATCGGCATTGGCGGAAATACAACGTAAAAAGCTTTTTCGTTTTATTCGACAGCTTTTTCAAATTATCGAATATTTGTGGTGGTACACAAATATTATAAATCTTTATACTTATGGATATTTCAGCCGTCTCTGAACCGATTTTGATCAAGCAAAGATTATTGTTTTCATTTAAATTGTATGTTCTTTCAAATTTGACGCTCAGTTTTTCATTATCTCACAAAAAAATATTTTGTGTAGCGCCCTCTGCAACAGAACTCAACTTTTCCTTGAACTATATTTCACTACATGCTGATGAATATTTCTTTATTTTTTACAGTAGATCTTGACCTATATAAACAGGCTGGATTCAAACCCTTTCTACCCGTTGCTCCACGCCTATGAAATAAACTCCCTCCATTTCTAATAAAAAATACTTCAGTTGACCCAGGGAGTTGGAATGGTTGACTTAAAAAAAACATCTGATATCCGACCTCCACAATTTCTTCTTGTTATTTTGTTGATTGAGTAGGGAACAGTGCCATGTGTCCTCTGAAAAATGTGTTATAAAATCCACCTACTATTATCATTATAATAATCATTATATCTATAATTATTGTACTTATTATTGTTATTATTATTATATTACAAATATTTGCATCGTAATACATCCTCAGTTTTTTTTATTTAATCTTAGTAGCATGAACGGAATGAAAATGAAGAAGTGTTTCGGAAAAAATCACCCAGTCGTCATGCTTCTCCTCATTCTTTGGATGACATTCCTCATCCAAATTACAGTTGGGGGTAAGTAACATTAAATAAAAGTATACCGGTTAAGAATATAACTGTTTATCAATGTTAATGAAGCCTGGATTTTCAGGGAAAGTTCGATGTTCATTTTCCATTATCTACTTAGTATTCCAAGTACACATACATTAGATGTGAAAAATAAAATGTTTCTACATTGGAATAAAACAGGAGCAGCTTAAAGATTTTCTACAAAATAAAGGCTTGCGTTTTTCTTAACATTGAATATTTAATATACATTTCATTCATACAATGCAAATTACCGGTAGGAAAGGATGGATGTTTAACGCATCAAATTAAAAGGCCTACGATAAACTATGAAAGTAAAAGTCCTATATTGTGGCATGCTTACAGATAATGTATGGGTCCAATATAATTAAAGAGAATATGGCATTCTGGTCAATATGAAAAAAACTGCGTTTGCTCTCTGATAACGTAATTCCTATGTAGTAGGAAATCCGTAAAACATAAATATGAATTTGTTTTTTTAATGAAATGTATTCCTATTCTGAAACTGATGAGTTTTGGGACGAAAAATGGATTCCGCACTTGCGTGTAGTCCTTTATAATCATATCCCTGCGCAGTGCTTTTCAGAATATATTTAAGCCATATTTAATTTGTCGTTATCATTTCAATATTTTTTAAATCTCGAAATACTTAATATTTTTTATGTACTACTTTATCAATTAATAAGTGACTCTTTAAGAGTCTAGACAGTATCCTTTACAAAGTAAGAGAATGTCTTGTGCTCAAAGTTAGCTTTATCATAGGAGTTTTAACTCTTGCTCTGCAGATGTCACATATATCAGAGGTTTTTCTTAATGTACATTGTTTATCCTTCGAACCATATTTATTTTCTTTGTAAACTTCGTCTGAGCGTTCAATTTACTTGGAAGCGAAACAAAATCCATGTTGAACGTACAATGTACTAATAAATACATTGAATTGAGTTGTTTAGAGCATAAATGAAGCAATCTAAATATCTAAGATGTATCATGTACTGCTACTTAATTCTTCTTGGTGAGAACACTGCAGACTTTGTAAAAGAGTTTCTGTAACCGTAACATTCAGCAATGGTAAACAAGTGAGGAACTAACATGAAAAGCACAAAGAAGAAATTCACCATTTTCGAAAACATAAAATATAGTTTGGTTTTCATTGGAAGGGTAGGATATTTTTTACTACGGAGTTTTAAAATAATAAAATATATTAGGAAATGTGTTATTTGATCGGTAATTTTTCATATTCTACACAAAATGATTTAGCTCAATTATTACCAAATAGAATGCATTTTATTTTCCCCTCAGGAACAACACCAGGAACAACCCAAGGAACAACACCGGGAACTACAACATCTACAACACCGGGTACAACACCAGCTTCTACACCTGGAACAACACCAGCTACAACACCTGGAACAACACCAGGTACAAAGACGGGAACAACATTCGGTACAACACCTCAAACAACACCGGGAACATCCCCAGGTATAACACCAGGAACAACCCCAGTTACAACACAAGGTAAAACACCAGCTACTACACCTTAAATAACACCAGCCAGAACCCATCATCAATTGAAATATTTAAGAAGAAACATTTGCTTATGTCGATGTTTTAATATTATATAAATAGTCTATGTTTATATTGTACAGAATGGATACGTGCGCGTGATAACTTGACATTATTATTATTATTATTATTATTATTATTATAGGCACGAGGTTTACACTGAATGTAGTCGTAGAGCTAGATTGATATTTGCAGCAATGATGGATATGATATTGATTTACAGAACGTTAGTTTCAGTTCCGGGCACGTGAGAATATCGTTAATTTTGTAAAAGAATGTTGATTGTTTGAAATAAAAGAAAGGGTGTACAACCCCCCAAAATACCATGACAAAAATGAGTGAAGTAACAATAAGAAGTAAGTAAATAATGCCATTCATCCTATTGTTTATGGTTTTAGATTTATTTCCTTGTTCGGGATCGAACATGAACGTTTCAATGACGTTGGTTTGCGATGGATATTATGACTGTGACAATTTTGAGGATGAATCATCATGTAGTAAGTATTGGAATACCTCCCTAGTTTTAGTACTGTCATTATGTTTGACTACATCACATTGTTCTAACGCATTATGTTCCGCTGCCTACTACCAAATACATGATATAGCATCCAACTTAGGCACATTTTGAAGGGAAAATGCAAAATTTGCTCTCAGCCAAACAAAGCCAACGATTTTAGTAGCCTTTGAAAGTTATTGTAACTTGTTTTGACAAAGGTCTAAGATATACGAACAAGGTATTGTTGGAATACGGATGTGGAAAACAGACAATATTTTTCGCATTGTCTAACATTCTTCTCCACTGTTCTAAGAAATTGTGAAATTCATTAGTGTCTTGAATTTTGACGGTGAAACTTCTCCATATCATGACAAGCCAGTTTTTATATTTTGTAATGAAGACGGATTTTTCCTAATATAATTGTTCACATGATTTAAAGGAAAAGATGCTTCCATTTGATAAAGCCCGTCTGTACTAGTTTGGCCAGGGGAATTATGCCTCCCTGCCAGGTCACTGACAGGTGGTTATCTCGTCAAATCTTCTCTCAATTAACATACGAAAAAGGGGAACATGGGGGAACAACAGGCACCAATAAATCATTGTTCGCTATACATAGAGGGCGCAAGTAGCTATAAGTGGTACAGTGGGGCTATAAAGGGGCGTCTGAAATTAATATACTAGACAAATTTCGCGCATGAGGTAGATGGGTTGAAAGCGACCTGACTTTCGGCTCTGTTTTGGAACTCTGACAAATGCGTTTAGGCCTACAAATTATGGGGGAACGATCTTTCCTCTAGGTAAATTAAGGGGAGGGGGTCAAATCGTATACATAATTTAGGGTTTTCGGGAGACGCTTCCAGATTTGCTGCCAGTGCAAGAAAATGAAGCTTATCTACCAATGTCTAGTTGAAGAACTGATAAAAATCGACTACAGGTGATTTGTTTTTCTTATGTTTTGTTTTTATTAATTTATTTCTCTCTTGTCTCTTTGTCTTCGTTACAGATTATTCAGCAACTTATCTTCAGGAAGGCGAATCACATTTCATATCCTTCCCATACACCCGCACAACACGATTGTATAAAGCAAGCATTCTACAAACAAACGCTACGAATGTATTTCGAGTTGTGTTCGGAGATTTGTATCTCTATTATGGTGTTCAAGTCCAAATAGGGACAGGTAACGATCCGTCTGACATACAGTCTGGCATCACAACTATCCATGGAAACATAAACTACAAGCCTAATGATGTCTATGTTGATACCAACGAGATGTGGATTGCTGTCATAGGAGCAAATGATGACTCCAGGCTCCGAGTGGACGTTGAGATCATTTCCATTGACCTATCAAGTGAGTGTTGAATTAATTTTCTTTTATTAAAGTATATATTCATTGATTTTAAAAACCAACTTTATTTTCATTATAACTTTGATTCGACAAGGTTATGAAAATTCAATGCTTGGACAAATTCGAAGTAATGATAATTATAAATTAAAAAACGCTTAAATACAGCCCCGGCATAACACCTGAAGAGCTCTCCGAACGCTGCTGAGATGTGTGACATCACAGTATGGACATGGTTTGCAGAAGCAGACGATGTCCCATGACATATCACACATTTTCATTGCCTGTTTTTTCTTCTTATCTTGAGTTATTTCTCTTACTTCACTACCGTCAGGCTAAATGTATAATCATTTGCCTCACTATAAACCCCGTGCATGGTTTTATTTTGATAACAAATGCAGCAATACAAATTTAAAGACTTTGTTGCCTGTAAACAAAATAAGACGCCATTGTATATTCAGCTGCACCCATCGCAGTATGTTCGGCATTTCAAGAGGGAACAAATGGTGTCCTTAATATCATTCTGGGATTTTTCAAATGAAAGTCTGTTTTTGTTATTGTTAATTAACCCCTATTCTGTGTATTTACAAACAAAAGATTTTAGTTATCAGAATCGGTTTCATATCCCCTTTGAATGGTTTGAAATGCCATCCCATTTATATGCACTAAACTCATTATAATTTGAGAAATAATAGCTTTGCAATTAAGTTTATTCTTTATTGGATGTTGTCTGCTTGGGCAGTATTGGTCCAATATGTGACGTCATTAAAACATCGTTATTTTTCTGGCGAATCTATCGTATATCCCAGATGCCATGGAGGTGGTTGTATTTGTATTTGTATAAATCACCCGATATGTTATTGACCTAAAAACTTGTACGATGGCCATCTGTTAGCTTACCAGTTTCTAGTGATACATTAGTTGTAATTTTCTTTGAATTTCCACTTTAAGATATAGGTGAAATCTAAAGCTCTGTCTATTGAAGCAGTAATAAATGGTGTTTCACTTGTTATAAAATGAGAAATATTCAACACCGGTCGACTAATGAAGATAATTAATGTTTCCAGTTTTACCAGAAATAATAGTATGAAGAAGATGAGTTTCTAACGTGCCTAATTACCAAAAGTATTTAAAGAAAACCTAGTATATTAAATTGTAAAATTTTTAAGCAATTTGAGCTACTGATAAGTTATTTTTCTCTCCATCTTCTATCTTCTACCAGCCTTATTTGCCTGTTCAAGCTCTAACATGAGCGTGTCACCGACTGTCCTTTGCGATGGAATTTACCAATGCGATCATTACGAGGATGAATTAGAATGCAGTAAGGCAATAAGAAATTATATTATACTACTACGTTTAACAGGATCGTGTTTGATGTAGTAGCAAATGTTATAAATAACTGAATCTAAGATTCCATAAAAAAATTACTCTCAGCATATCAAATGCCACGATTTCAGTAGCTTATAACAGTTAACAGAACTTGTTATTGATAACATCATGTACACGAACACAAAATAGTTGGATTAAAGGTGCTAAAAATGTGAAGCCATATATTTCGCATTCTCTCATTATTTTCTCTATTGCCTTATGAAATTAGGAAAATATTAAACATCATTAGTTTCTAGTAATTTTATGATGAACATTTTTCAGAAATGTGTTTATTATTTCTCACCAAAGCTCGTCTAGTAGAAATCAAAGTTAGGGGCTGTTGTGCATGATGGTCTGCACATTGATATAGTCACTTAGAGGCGTTTTTGGACAAAAGTTTCTAGACAAGATTTTTATTAGGATTGGGGAGAAGCACATTAGATTGTTTGTAATATGGAAGAGACAATTGATGCACATTCTTTTAAAGGGACCTGGTAACATTGTTCAGATGAGGGATAGTGGCGCTACATGTGCGTATTTTTCTTGCGTATTGCTGCGTATTACCCGAACACAGACAAAGGCAGTCATACACAAAGGCAATACAACGTGCTCACTACGTACTCAATACGCAGACTAGCGCATATGCCTGCGTTGGTCGCTCGCTAGTTTTTAAAGTTCTAAACTATCGCAAGCAAACGCAAGGTATAATTGCATACGAGCGGATACGAGTGGCAACCAGTGAATGCGAGCTACAGCGAGTGGCTTAGCGCAGGTAAACGCAATCATGCGCATCTCTTTTTCGGAGCACGTATAGCTGCGTTTCCTGCACGATTTACCTCGCTTTAGCTCGTGTACATACGCATGATTGCGCCTATTGTTGCGCTGTTGATCGCACATCGCTCGTAGCAGCAAAAAAACCTTGCGATTGCCAATCGCTACGCTGCGAGTCTAGCTCGTATGCCGTTCGCTGTAGCTCGCAGCCGCTGGTTGCCGCACGCTTTAGCTCGCTATCACTGCGATTAGTTGCATATGCGCTGCGTATCGGCAATATTATGCCTCAGTCACACCTTTGCGTATGTTGCTGCGTATTGCTGCGCTCTGCGGGGTATATCAATACGCAGCCGTACCAAGCAATACGCAACAAATTTGAAGGTAGCAGTCACACTATTGCGTATCTAGCTCGTATAGGTAGCTCGTATGCCGCTCGTACAAAGACTGCCTACGGTTGCCTAATGCCACGCTATAGCTCGCTGTTGCTCATAGCAGTACGATTCAATACGCAGTTTGCTCGCCATGTTGCGTATGTAGCTCGTTTGCTGCTCGTTTACTGTTCGTTAGCCGCTCGCACCAGTTGGTCTCGTTGTGTGTTCGCTCGCTTTAGCTCGTCTGTTGTTCGTACTGATGCGTGTCAGCTCGCGCTACAGCGTACTCGATCGGGCTGCGGCATATGTAAAAATACTAGTCATTTTGCGGGACTGGGCATACACATCCTAGCTTCTGACGATTCTACATCTACAAGAAAAATAAATCTGATGACAATAATGGCCCTGCAGCATAGCTCTGGTTTGCAAAAGCTTAAAGCCCCACTGTCCTACTTGTAGCTACTAGCTCCCTCTATATAGAAAACTTCCCCAATCGGTGCCTGTTGGTCCCCCATGATCCTCTTTTTCTTACGTTAGTTGAGAGCTGAGTTAATGAGATAGCCACCTGTCAGTGACCTCGCTGTGTGGTCTAATCCCTTTTGGCCCAGTAGTATTGACGGTCTTTAAGCTTTTGGTTCAGCTGGAAGAAGAGATAGGAATGAAGATTATAAGCAAGGGAAGCTGCTGAATGAGCTGCTTCAACGAAGTATCCCTCGGAGTTGTTGGGTGCGGTCCTGGATCTACCGGAGGAAGGACCAGGGACAATTTGACCAACTGATGAGAGAGCTGGAAGACGAGGACCAAGAGGCATTCACGAACGTTTTGAGGCTAACCTCTGAAGTGTCTAAAGAGTTAGAGCAGGGACTACATGAAAGACTGGATAAGTGGGACACCTTCTTTAGGAAAGCCCTCTCGCCCGTGCTGAAGCTGGTCAGGGTGACAGCTACAAGACACTCATGTATAGCTTCAGGGTACCCCCACAATACCATTTCACTCATAGTACGTGAGGTATGCACTGCCATCATGGAGGAATACGGTGATGAGCTGGTGAGGTGACCTACCAGCCCACAGGAATGGAAAGCAGTCGCACAGGGCTTCGAAGACCGCTGGAATTCTCCTCAAACCTTGGTGCTTTGGACGGCAAGTATGTTGAAATCAAGTGCCCTGAGGATAGTGGGTCAATATCTTACAACTACAAGGGTTTCTACTCTATTGTAATCATAGCCCTGGTCGAGGCCAAGTACACATTTTTGTGGATAGATGTCGGATACGAAACCTCTGATGCAGAGCTCTTCAACTCGTGTGAACTAAAACAACGTCTTGAATCTGAAACCCTTGGAGTGCCTCTGCCAGAGCCAATGTCCAACGATGGTGAAGACACCCCTACTTCTTTGTGGCAGACGTGACCTTCGCCATGACGACATGGCTAATGAAGCCGTACGCAAGGAGGGCTATGGCTAGACGAGAGAGAATTTACAACTACCGGCCCGGGCAAGGAGATTGGTGGAGAATGCTTTCTGCATTTTTATCAACCGATTTCAGTGCCTGCTGACCACTTTCCGACAAACCCTTCAACTGTTAGGACCATGGTATAGGCAAGCTCCTTCTCTTGGTCACTTGAAAAGTTGACTAGGTCTTTCCGCGGCTTCTTCGCCACGTTCGTCTCCTCGTGTTCACCCAGCGGTGGTGACTCCGGGGCCGGCGGGGGCGATGGGACCTAGGCGGCTTGACTGGTTTCGTCCTCGTCGTAACCCCCCCCCCCCCCTTTGCTTTGGCTTTCGGCATCTTCATGTTCAGTAGTTGTATATTCTTCAAATGTTGACTGTGGTATGATTCCAACCCGTGAGGCGCCCCGCCTTATATTGCCTATACGCAGCGCATAGGCAACTAATGGCAGTGATAGCGAGCTAAAGCGTGCGGCAACCAGCGACTGCGAGCTAAAGCGAACGGCGTACGAGCTAGACTCGCAGTGTAGCGAGCGGCAATCGCAAGGCTTTCTTGCTGCTGCGAGCGATGTGCGAGCAACAGCGCAACAATACGCGCAATCATGCGTATGGACACGAGCTAAAGCGAGGTAAATCGTGCAGGAAACGCAGCTACATGTGCTCCGAAAGAGAGGTGCGTATGATTGCGTTTACCTGCGCTAAGCCACTCGCTGTCGCTCGCATTCACTGGTTGCCACTCGTATCCGCTCGTATGCGATTTGATCTTGCGGTTGCTTGCGATAGTTTAGAAAAATTTAAAACTAGCGATCGACCAACGCAGGCATATGCGCTAGTCTGCGTATTGAGTACGTAGTGAGCACGTTTTATTGCGCGTTATTGGGTATGACTGCCTTTGTCTGCGTTCGGGTAATACGCAGCAATACGCAAGCCAAATACGCAAAGGTGTGACTGAGGCATTAGGCGGGGCGCCTCACGGGTTGGAATCATACCGCAGTCAACATTTGAAGAATATACAACTACTGAACAAGAAGATGCCGAAAGCAAAAGCGAAAAGGGGGTGAAGACGAGGACGAAGCCAGTCGAAACGCCTAGGTCCCATCGCCCCCCGCCGGTCCCGGAGTCACCATCGCTGGGTGAACACGAGGAGACGAACGTGGCGAAGAAGCCGCGGAAAGACAAGTCAACTTCTCAAGTGACCATGAAAAGGAGCTTGCCTATTGGTAAGAATGCCGAAAGCACTCTCCACCAATCTCCTTGCCCGGGACAGCCGATAGTTGTAAATTCTCTCTTGTCTAGCCATAGCCCTCCTTGCGTACGGCTTCATTAGCCATGTCGTCATGGCAGAGGTCTCGTCTGCCACAACAAAAAGTAAGGGGTGTCTTCATCATCGTTGAACATTGGCTCTGGCAGAGGCACTCCAAGGGTTTCAGATTCAAGACGTTGTTTTAGTTCACACAAGTTGAAGAGCTGTGAATCAGAGATTTCGTATCCGACATCTATCCACAAAACATGTACTTGGCGACAGTAGAAACCCTTGTAGTTGTAAAATATTAGCCCACTATCCTCAGGGCACTTTATTGCAACATGCTTGCCGTCCAAAGCACCAAGGTTTGGAAGTAATTCCAGCGGTCTTCGAAGCCCGATGCGAGTGCTTTTCATTCCTGTGGGTTGGTGGGTCACCTCACCAGCTTATCACTGTATTCCTCAATGATGGCAGTGCATACCTCACGTACTATAAGTGAAATGGTGTTGTGGGCTACCCTGAAGCTATACATGAGTGTCTTGTAGCTGTCACCCTGGCCATCTTCAGCACGGGCGAGAGGACTTTCCTGAAAAAGGTGTCCTACTTCTCCAGTCTTTCATGAAGTCTCTGTTATTACTCTTTAAACATTTCAGGGGTTGGCCTCAAAACGTTCGTGAATGCCTCTTGGTCCTCGTCTTCCAGCTCTCTCATCAGTTGGTCGAATTGTCCCTGGTCCTTCCTCCGGTAGATCCAGGACCGCATCAAACAACTCCGAGGGATACCTCGTTGAAGTAGCTCATTCAGCAGCTTCCCTTGCTCATAATCTTCATTCGCCTCTCTTCTTCCAGCTGAACTAAAAGCTTAAGCTTTTGCAAAGCAGAGCTCTGCTGTAGGGCCATTATTGTCATCAGATTTATCTTTCTTGTAGATGTAGAATTGTCAGAAGCTAAGATGCTTATGCCAAGTCCCGAAAAATGACTAGTATTTGTACATATGCCGCAGCCCGAACGAACTGGTACGCTGCAGGGCAAGCCGACACGCATCACAACGAACAATAGACGAGCTAGAGCGAGCGAACACGCGACGAGACCAAATGGTGCGAGCGGCGAACGAGCAGCAAACGAGCAGCAAACAAGCTAAATACGCAACATGGCGAGCAAACTGCGTATTGAATCGTTTTGCTATGAGCAACAGCGAGTTATAGCGTGGCCATAGGCAACCGTAGGATGTCTTTGTACGAGCGGCATACGAGCTACCTACGAGCTAGATACGCAATAGTGTGACTGCTACCTTCAAATTTGTTGCGTATTGCTTGGCACGGCTGCGTATTGAAATACCCCGCAGAGCGCATCAATACGGAGCAACATACGCAAAGGTGTGACTGAGGCACAAGGTAGTGACTTCAATGCTAGAGGTACAATTAAAGATAATCTGAACATTAGAGTGAAAATGGACCATTAATATTTTTTGTCTGGATTTTAGCCCGAGATCTTGGGGATTGGGTAAATATTGGATACCTCGGGTGGCAACCGCTTAAGCTATTGTAAATATGTATTTTCGATCATTTTTATAGCAGCTTGATATTCAAGATAGTGAGCTTTAAATCAACACGTGAACTTGGTGACTATTGAAGCAATATTTATATAATCCACATGCTAGCAGGAGCTGCGGAGTGTCTTTCAAAGTGGGGGTGCACCAGTGGAAGAAAAAAAAAACGTTTTCCGGAAAAGGCGGCTGCTACAAAGGGTAACTTCCTTTAATAGCGAAAAATTACACTCTTCAGACACGTATTTAACCCAACATCATAATCAAAACATTAACAAGGACGATCTTCAAGGACTTCTCTTGACGTGATCTAAGACACTGCTTCAACACCATACCATGCCCTTGTTTGTGATGGTCTGAATATATTTGTATGTGAGGGAAAGAAGCAAGCGAGAACCAAAACAAATCAAAACTTTTGAAGTGACATTGCGACCGCTCTTTTCGCATTATTAGATGCATAACCGACCCTAACGGGGTTTTACGCAAAATCTCCTAATGCAAAAAAAAAAGTAAGAACTTCAGAATATTACTTAATGACGTGAATTATAAATGCATCTGTAGCGATTGAGCATTGAAGATTATTTGAGGAATGATTTCTTGCAGACGATTTAACTAAGGGGCACATATTATGCGAGACTATGACAAATCATTGTTTTAGGGGAGCTGAGAGGTGAACAAAATATATATGAAACGGCAAATATATATACACTAAAAAATAAGGGTGCAATTGTTATTTGGCAGGTGGGGGCTTATCTGCTCCTTTTAGGGTGGCGTAGTCTGTATCAAGGCCTGATGATAAATAAACAATAATTTAAAGTTGAATATGTCGTCAAGTTTTTGTCGATATTCCAAGAACAAGATTAAACATGTCTAAAGTTGAAGTTTCACTTTTGTATAATATAATTATACAAAAAGCAAAGGGCTCAAAATCATTTGAAACAAATAGAAGTCAGTACATCTTCTATGCAGACTATCAATCCCTCTCAATAAGCGGACTGCGTCTTTTTTAAAAGCTAGACCAGCCATCCTAGGGACTTCCATCCACCCATCGCTGGCTCAATCGGTAAGGCCAGCGTACGGATAGACTAGAGTAGTGGGTTAAAATCCGAGTAACATTTCCTTCCTGTTTTTGCCTTTATAACGTGTAAGGCAAGACAAGGCACACAAAAAAATCAAAGTCCAAATTTCCGTGGACTCTTTCAAAGCAGCTTTGATTAATTAAAAAATTGCCCTAAGTTAAACAAAAAAGACGCAAGCGGACTCAACTTCTACACCTAAGGGTGCACATCCGCTCCTTCTAGGGGGCAAGTTTGCGCCCCGAAGTAAGGTGCATAATTGCACCCTACGGGGTTGCTGCTTTGTTAAAGCAAATGTCTGCACCCCTAAGGGTGCACGTATGCTCCCTCTAAGGTGCAGGTTTGCATCCTAAATCGAGGTGCAAATCTGAACCCCACTTTGGGGGTGCAGAATTGCACCAAAATAGGGTGCTGCTATAGTAGCAGAGGTCTGCACCCCTAAGGGTGCAAATTGGTAACTTTATTTCTTAGTGTGTATAATATTATGTCTCTGTCTTTGTTAATAATAATACTAATAATTAGCTTACATAATGACATAAAAATTGAGCTGAATGCAGTTGCCTTGAGTTTAAGAATTCCAACATTGTCTAAACCTTTATATTTCTGAAACAAAAATTAAAAAAACAAACATTTAAAAAGTGTTTCTGTTTTTGGCGTGTGTCATGGAGCGTAGATAAAATAGGAGAGTGTTCTAAAGTTTTGGGCAAGTGCTTTTTTACAAGATGTCCTTTTTTTGTTTTAGGATTGATAGTGAATAGATGAAGGGAAGATGACCTAAGATACCTTGGTGGGATGTAACGTACGATCAAAGAATAGGGATATCGGACATGGGCTTTAAAATACTTGGAGAAGACATTGTTTGAAAATGTGAAAGACGAGATTTAGTCCAGTACAAGTCATTTGGAGCTTTGTCAATTCGGCTATAACGACTTCTCACAACCTTAATTATGTAAATGTTAGCTTGAGCAAATTGTATATTTATTATTTATTTGTTGCAGATTAACGAATGGCCATTAAAAACCATCAACGCCAACATAAAACAATTTCAGAATTATTCTTCTTATTTACAGATCATTCATTCATTCAATGGAGGCGAATCACATTTAAGCCACATAAAATTCACAACCACCAGACAAGTATACAATACAACCTTCCTTTGCTACATACAGTTATTGTAAGTTGTTATTAATAACAAGTTTTTATAAAAACCGGCCCCAGGTACGCTAACACGGTATTGTTGGAATCTCACATCCTCTCACATTCCTCTCCATTGTTGTATGAATAATTCGTCGGCCTTATCCTAAAAGCGCCTTACCTGCTTTTGGCCATTTCGAGATAATCGCGTTAAAAATTTTTGTCTCTCTAATAATCAAAAGTTTGTGGTCGTTTTTTGTTGTTTTTGAAGTCACTTTCGATAAATATGTTAATTAATTAAGTTTTACATGAAATGTGTTAAATTTGTTTTACTATATTCAGAAGTTTTCATGCTATGCGCATAAGAACATGTTAAGGGCTTTTAGGCATATGGCTTGAATGTAGCGTATTTACGCCAAAAGGGCCGTAACCTACGCGGCGTTATGCCAAAAGGGCCTTAATCTACCGTCATCGTACGCGCGCGTAGTTAGCGCCCTTCTGGCGTAAATAAATTTTCTTGTTTCGCAATACCTTTGGTTTCCCAGAAAGCCCCTGCTACGGCTACTGGATCGCGAAAACTGATAAAACTGATTAATTAAAATGTTAGAAAAAGTATTTTTGATATCTGAATATTTTTATTAAAGGGATCCAATAAATTTGTCTTAGATCCTTTAGAAATAATCCTTGATTTAGCACATGCTGCAATTATAATTATAAACCTTTAGGTCAGTCAGGAACTCCATGACTTTCTATTACAAAAAACGAGTATGGTAAAACCGGTCACTCAAAGATTTTTACTTTTTTGAGGCACTTATTGATCATTTTGAAGCGCGATTTTTTTTTTTTTAGGGCTTCAATATTACACCATATCACAGGCACTGGTAACATGTAGGACCGCGTGTATCTCAGATTTAACATTGTTAAACGATCCCTTTAATATAATGCAGCTTTCGGTGAAGTTATTTTTTAGAGATCGTTCATTAAGAACACTATTTTCGTTGTTTATTTTCATTACAGTCCCATGTGTTGACATCTGCGTATTTCATGAGTCAATCGCATGTCATGCATCCACATCTAACTTAAATGTCACTCAGAATTCATGATCTAAATTCATGACATATAATGTCAGTGACTATTCTAAGAAGATTGTGTCTACTGTAGACTAATCATGTTTTTTAATGGCGTTTCTACTGATATTGATTAAATTAAATGGAAATTACGGAATAATCTATCATTGATACAAAAATTACCGTGTAGGTTAAGGTCCTTTTGGCGTAAGGAAAAAGATGAGATACGCGTTAAGGGCCTTTTGAAATTCATAATTATCTTCATAAATAAATCGAATTTCAACAAGTGAAGCACATCGTTTTGAAGAGAATGTTGATATCTGCAATAACTTAATAACCCCCTCAAATCGGGTTAAGGCCCTTTTGGCACGAAGCCGACGATATTAGGCTTGACGTCAACAATGTCTTAGCACGCTACACGCCGCGCCGAAGGCACGCCCGGGCATGCCTCTATTGTTCTCGGCATGCTGTCTGCAGCTGGCATGCCTACATCTTTTTGTTCCGCTGTAAGCTACCATGTCCCCCGCGTTTGGCATGTCGTGCTACCAAAAGTATCATGCCAATCGCGTCCGACATGGCCTCGTTATTTATTTTAATCCACCGTGCTGCTCGCGGCCTGCATGCACGCCGATTGTACAAATAATCTGTCATGCCTCTCGCGTCCAGCATGACCTCCTTGTGTACCTTAATACATCATGCTGCTTTTTAAGAATAATTAATCTAGATATATTACATTGTGACAAGGGCCCTTTTATAGTTTTGAAAAAGAGAGCGGGGTCGTCATTTCGAAAACGTAAAAGGGATCATGAATCGACGATTTATAAACTGAAGTTAAATATGGGTTTGTTATTTCTTTAATTAAATCATCCGTAAAGCAAAGAAATGATTTGTTTTTCAGAGTGACGTTAAGAGCGACGTGATTAAATTCTTAAAGACGGTCTTAAGTACTAACTTTGATCGTGAGTAAAGAAATTATTTGTCACTCAATTTGACCCGCCTCCGATTGATTGCAACGGAACTCTTTAACAACAACCCAACTAAAGTAGTCGTGACGGCGCGACGTCCCTACGATCATCGGTGGGTAACGAACTTACTTGTTATTCTAGTCGACCGACCCAACATAATTTCTTCAAGACGTCCTGATGTACTTAGTCGTTAGGTATCATTCAACTATTCGACTTACAATTGATTGATGACGCAACTCAATTCCTCAAGGGGGCCTCACGTACTTACGATCATCGGTAGGTAAAGCTATTTTTTGTCATTCAATGTGACCCGTCTGCGAGTGATTGACGGCACGATATTCTACGTCCTCACGATCCTCGTAGTTAAACTAATATATTTTTTAATAAAAGTAGATTTTTTTTTCGATAAAGAGAGGAAATAAAAGGAGATCATAGAAATATAGAGAGGAATTAAAAGGGGAAGATCGGAGAGAGTGAGATATATATATATATATATATATATATAGGTACAATAAAGGAAGGTCGTAGAGGGAGAAAGAGAGAGTTTTAGAGAGGAAATGCAATGAGATAGTATAGAGTGAGACGTCGAGAAGATAAAAGAAGATAGTATATAGAATGGGGGGTGTGATATAAAAAGAGGAAATAAAAGGAGAATATAGAGAGATATATTGATAGGAAATAACAGAAGAAAGAGAGAGAGAGAGAGATATGTAGAGAGGAAATAGAATAACGAGAGACAGTGAGAGAGGGAAATATGTAGAGAGGAAATAAAAGAAGATAGAGAGAGGGAGAGAGATATTTAGAGAGGAATTAAAAGAAGGTCGTAGAGAGAGAAAGAGATGTAGATGGGAAATAAAATGAAAATATAGAAAGTGAGACGTAGAGAGGTAATACAAGAAGGTGGTAAATAGAGAGGGGGTGTAGAGAGGAAATAAAGAAGATAAAGCAAGAGAGAGATATGTAGAGAGGAAAAGGAAGAAAGACAGCGAAAGGGAGAGAGATGTAGAGGGGAAATAAAAGGAGAAGATAGAGAGTGAGAGGGAAGAATATTGTATATAGAAAGGGGGAGTTAAGTTCAATTGATAATAGATGCAAGTATGTTAGATATAATAATATATATAGATATAATAATTTGTAGATGAGTATGAATAAATTGTATAAATATAATCCGACAAGTGCATTTATATATATTTCCTTCACATTACTATTAAAAGTTGCTAAAAATGAAAATATTGAATTTTGAATGATCATTTCTCCTTCCTTGTGTATGGATGTGTGATGCGAAGCAAAAGTTCCCCCCTCAGTTTCAGATAAATGTTGCGCCCCTAAATAAAATATTAATTTTGCGTCCCCTACGTTTCAGATAAATTTCGTGCCCCCTCAAATAAATATACAATTCCCGCCCCCTTAGTTTCAGATGAATTCTGCGCCCCTCAATAAAATATAAATTGTTCGCCCCCTAAGTTTCAGATTTATTTTGCGCCCCCTCAAGGCCAAATATCATACAATCGTATTGGTTTATTTAAATCTTTTAAAGCTTTAAAATGACAATGGCGATTTAGAAACCCTCCTCAGCTTTACTCATATTTGTTCGGAACAAATGCGATCATCGCCATAATTGCCGATCTCTTATTAATTAATATTAAGTTCTTAAGGAAAATTCGCCTAGAAAGCTATAAACATGATAAATGGGCCAGCTGATATAATGGTAATCATTGCAACTCGCAGATGCTTGTTAAAATAGAATGTATACACTATAGGCGCGCGCGAAGAAGCTATTAAAACGAGCCGACAAGAACATGGCGTGCCGACTGCGTGCGGAACGCAAGATTAGGATTTGTAAAGACGCTAAGCACGGGGATAATCTTCAGCGCTAAGCTACACATGTTCGCTGCGTTCAACATGCTCAGACTTTCGTGCGGACGCAGGCGCCATGGGGTAATCAGTTGATTCAGTGAAGCAAGTCGGATGCGTGCGGCATGAAATATTAATGCATGCCCTTGGCGTGCGACCCACGCCCCCGGCGTGCAGCATGCTTAAACATTTTTGACGCCACGCCTAAATTTGTGTCCATATGATTTAAAGGTAATGTGCTGCCACTAAGTGGCGTCTACCGATCCCATTGCAGTTTTGTCGCTTTTTTGTGTTTGTAACATATAGTCATAATTTCTACCAACGAAATTTCGTGTATAAGGTACTGAGATGGGCTGAAACCGACCTGACTTTTTGGCTTCTTTTTTATTTAAACTCTGACAGATGCGGTCAGATCGACAACATTTTTGGGGGGATGATCTTTCCTCTATTTAAGGGGATCAAATATGGATAATATAGGATTTCTTCAGGAAATGCTCCCAAGACTAGCTGTCAGTTCAAGATGATATATTTTTTTTTTTTACAAATCTCTCCATGAATAAATAAGAAAATTTATCTACAGATGCGAAGGTAACTTCTTCTTTTAAAAAAATTTAAAAAATCATTTCCTATTTTTTTTCTTTTTTTCACTTTCAGATTATTCAGCAACTTATCTCCAGGTAGGCGAATCACATTTCATCTCTTTACCAAGGACCTACACAACACGATCCTATAATGCGATCTTGCTAAAAACAAACGCTACGTATGGATTTCGAGTTGTGCTTCGAGATTTGTATCTCAATAATGGTGCTAAAGTCCAAATAGGAACAGGTAACGATCCGTCTGACATACAGTCTGTCATCAAAACTATCCCTGGATTAATACGTTACGGTCCTGATGATATCTACTTAGAAACCAA
This sequence comes from Strongylocentrotus droebachiensis, assembly GCA_035222895.1. Lineage (NCBI taxonomy): Eukaryota > Metazoa > Echinodermata > Echinoidea > Camarodonta > Strongylocentrotidae > Strongylocentrotus > Strongylocentrotus droebachiensis. The sequence continues at coordinate 96,210 of JAVYIG010005859.1, forward strand.
TGAGATATGGTTTACTGCCACAGGAGCAAATGGTTACACCGCCCTCAAAATGAACGTTGAGATCATTTCCATTGACCTATCAAGTGAGTGTTGAATTTGTTTTATATTAAAATATCGATTGAATCTAAAACTCTGTGTATTTAAGTAGTGATAACTGTTGACTAATGAAGATAAACCATGTTTCCAGTTTTACCAAAAATAATATTATAAAGAAAGTTAATTTTTAACTCGCCTTATTACTAAGAGTAATGAAGAAAAAAACGTGGTGTATTCAATTGTAAAATTTCAAAGCGATATGAGCTACTCATAAGTTATTTTTCTCTCCATATTCTATCTTCTACCAGCCTCATTTGCCTGTTCAAGCTCTAACATGAGCGTGTCACCGACTGCCCTTTGCGATGGAATTTACCAATGCGATCATTACGAGGATGAATTAGCATGCAGTAAGTCAATACCAAATTATAATTATTACTGCGTTTCTTATTAGTATTACAGATATTTGTTGTATTTTATGAATCTGGAGCAAATGATATTAATAAGTAATTCTTAGATTCTATGAAAAAATTGCTCTCAGCCTATAAAATGCCACGATTTTAGTTGCTTAGTTATCATTACTTGTTATTGATAACAGTTTTTTGGAAACAGGTCCCATGAATACAAACACATGGAATAAAGGTGCTAAAATGTGAAGCAATATATTTCGCATTCTATCCCAATTTTCTCTATTGCATTATGAAATTAAGAAATAAGTAAACATCATTATTTTGTTAGCATTTGTACGATGAACCTTTATTGTTTCCACAAGAACTGGTCTTTACCTTTAACATCATTGGCTGAATGCAGTTGCCTTAGTTTGAGAATTCCAACATTTTCTAAACCTTTATATCCCTGAACAAAAGGCGGATGGTTACCTTATTATTTCATGAAGTTCAAAAGGTTTAAAGGGTGATAGGTTGGATAATGCGTTTACTAACATTTGAATAGGCAAATCTCGTGGTAGTTCAAAGGGGAAAAGTTTTATTGTAAAATGGGCATACCTTTTATACATATCTAGAGAAGGGACATCTGATAGCTTTGGAAACGAGCACGCTCATGTTTCTAAAAGGGGCACAATTCGCTCTTATGAAATCCGGTGCATTGTGCCCCTGCCAGCCCTAGCTGCCATCATCGGCTACGCTTCCTTTTATAGTGGTAGTGAAACAAAATTCATGTCACTACACAAAACTACTTTGATTATTTAAAACTATATATCGTCACCTTCTTAAATAAATGGCCTAAATCGTATTTTCAAGATTTGGGAAAACAGAGAAAAGTGAACAAAACATAGAATAAATGATATATTTTGCTCATTTTACACAGAAAAGTAAGGGAATTTGTGACTATTCAAATAAAAATAATGCTGTCTTTCAAATCTGTGTCATAAGAGGATTAGATTACTTGCAAATATGCCGTTGTGACCTACCATTGAAAATTTTACACCGATTTTATTGGGCCAAATTAATCCTGGAGTAAGTGACTTAGCCAAAACAGTTAACTTCATTTATTCACACTACAAGCATTATAGTTGAAGGAAATTAACACAATTCCATTTAGAACAAGTTCTCCCATGTTTCTCAGTCGTCTTCGTTGATGCTTAAAATGTAGGCCCAAAAGTGTGTCCCAAGCGTGAGACTTATGCCATTATACAAATTATATCCATATGATTTAAAGGAAAATGCTCTGTTTAAGGGGCGTGTGATATCAACCGACCCCTGTTCAAATTGTCTCGCTTTTCCGATTTTATATGTCCAGTTATTATATCTACGAGCAAAATTTCGTGCTTGATGTAGATGGATTGAAACCATCATAACTTTAGGTTCTGTTATGGGAACTCTGAAAGATACGATTATGTCTACAAATCTTCGGGGAATGATCTTTCCTCTAACTAAATAAAGGGGGTCAAACGGTATGGGTAATATAGGTTTTTACCGGGAGAGGCACCCGGATAACCTGTCAGTGCAAGATGGTCGAAGCTTATCTCCCAATCTCTACACACACAAAAACGGACTTAGTATGGTGAGTAAAAATCGTAGCTCACTCATTCAGTCGAGAGAATGTATCCAATAAATGCATTATTTTACACATTTAGTGAATACACCACCTTTCTCTTAGTGAAATGTTACACACATGATATTTCAAACGAGTATGTGACCCGATTATTTTCTCGATGAGTCTTTTTACTCATTAAAGTACATGTAATATAATATTGGGTGAGTATTCTCCAACACTAGTGACCGAATGAGTAAAAAATATTCACAAGAGTGACGAGTGGCTTTTTGCTCCCTAATATGTCACAGACTCTTTATTCGTTCGATGAGAAAAAAAAAACACCTCAGTCTCTTCGAAGCTGTACTCGTCTTAGGAGCTATCTTACCCTTTGCATGCGTGTAAATATTTCGCTGATGAATATTCGTGCGCGTTCGTGATCGTATACGTACGTACGTGCCCGATCGTCACGTTTTTAGCGGCCGACGAGCCACAGAATAAGTGTAAGTAGATTTGATTTTTCTTAATTTTGAATCAGTTAGTAGTAAGGAGATCCCTTGAATTTTATTCACACTTTTTTCTGAAACAAGTTAAGGCTACCGATTAGAGATAGAATCTAGATCTAGTGCTAAAATTTTGAAGCTCTTCTTGTGCACGACTAAAGTGTATGGAGTGGATGGCGAACGACTTCCATTTTTACAGTGACAAACACACAAACTCACAATTTTACTTCACAATCCGTCAAAATCTTCGCAATCGGACGTTATTCGATTTATATTTGGACATACATTTGTTGATTGGACCTCGGTCTTTATTACTACACGTCGATTGTGTACATTTGTGAATCATCCTGGTGGGTTTTTATCGTATTTCTCGACATGGAAATACATGGTTTTGACGACACCACTGCCGAGAGCTCCGGCGCGGATATCGTGACTGGCTCCGGCGCGGCCGGGAAGGACCAGCGGCAGAAAAAGGGCCTTAAGAACGGTGATATAACCTGACTGACTGAGTAATTGAAGCATTACTGACTAGTTGAGTTGGAACGATTTACTCATAACATTAGGTTAAATAACTCAATAATTTAAAATACTCATTTGCCATGTCACGATAATGTCGAATTGACAAAACTCATTCCTGTGCGTTATTAATCTCAGTTAAATGAATTAATTCATTCAGTTAAGTGTGTCACTAAAGTGTCAAAGTTTATGTGCCTATTTGAGTGAGATTACCCAACTATTTCTTTGTGTGTAGTTGTAAAACTGATAAGAATCACCAGCCAATGACTTTTTATTATTAATTTTTTCTTCATAATTCGTTTATTTCTTGTCTTTTTCCCCTCACAGATTCAGCAACATATATTGAAGAAGGCGAATCGCATTTCATATCCTTCCCATACACCACCACAAGACGATTGTATAAAGCAAGCATTCTACAAACAAACGCTAATAATGGATTCCGAGTTGTGTTCCGAGCTTTGGAACTCCATAAGGGTGTTCAAGTACAACTAGGGACAGGTAACGATACATCTGACATACAGTCCGGTATCACAACTATCCATGGATACATAAACGGCGAGCCTTATGATGTCTATATAGATACCAATGAGATGTGGTTTGCTATCATAGGAGCAAATGGTATCTCCCTCCTCCGAATGGACGTTGAGATCATTTCCATTGACCTATCGAGTGAGTGTTGATTTAATTTTCTTTTATAATATCGGTTGAATATAAAGCTTTTTCTATTGAAGCAGTGATAACCGGTTTCGTACTTGTAATAAAATAAAAATGATTCAACACCTGTCGACTGATGAAGATAATCCATGATTTCAGTTTTACCAGATATAATAGTATAAAGAATTTTTGACGCGCCTAATTACCCAAAGTATACAAAGAAACATAGTATATTCAATTGTGAAATGTCAAAGCATTATGAGAAACTCGTAATTTATTGTTTCTCCAACTTCTATCTTCTACCAGTCTCATTTGTCTGTTCAAGCTCTAATATGAGTGTGTCACCGACTGCCATTTGCGATGGACTTTACCAATGCGATCGTTACGAGGATGAATTAGCATGCAGTAAGTCAATAACAAATTATATTTGGTAATGTGTTCTTTATAAACATTACAGGTATTTATTGTACTTCATTAATTTCTAGCATATGTTCAATTCAATTTAAATTTATTTTATTTTTCACAATCTGATAAAAATGTTAATACATACTATGACAAATTTGCTCTCAGCCAATCAATGTCAAGATTTCAGTAGCTTATTACAGTTATCATAACTTGTTATTGATGACAAGTTTCATGAAACAGGGCCAAGGTACACAAAAATGGTGTTGGACTACGGGTGCAGAAATTAGAAGACTTGAAACTCCCGTTCTCTCAAATTTGTTTTACCACATTCTTATGAATATCATAATTTTATTAGTGTATTGCAGTTCTACGACGAAGACAGTTTTAAAGACAGAATTGTTATGTCCGTGTCAATGTCATGGACTTCACATGGATATATTAGTCACTAGGGTTGTGGATTTTGTGCTCCCGGCCCATTAGGGGGTCTTATTTTATTCAATTGACTTTTTAAACTTTGTAGAAGCCAAAGACTGGTCCTGAATAGTCAACCATTTCTTTCATACGATTTTGAACCTCAAAGTATACCATCAAATTCATTGATACAAATTGTGGCAGGCAGAGTGTAGCTGTCGGGTTAATCCCCGTAAATTGCCTCCACAGACGACATGAAGTCTTGTCCAAGCACCAGATATCATCATGTAGAAAAAATATATGTCTGCATATTAGGACAGACCAGTCTTTATATTTTGTAATGAATATGGAATTATCCTATACAAATTGTGTCCATATGATTTATAAGAAAAAATGCTTTAATTTGTTAGAGTAACATGTGACATCAACCGATCCATGTTCATATTTTGTAGATTTTCTTGTTTTTAATGTCATGTCATAATTTCAACCAACATAATTTCGTGCATGTTCTAGATGAGTTGAAACCGACCTGACTTTGGGCTCTGTTTTGGGAACTCTGATATATAGGGTTAGGTCTATACATTTTGGGAGAATGTCCTTTCCTCTAAGTAAAGTTAGGGGAGTCAAGCATTATGGATTATACAAGTTCTTTTCGGGAGAGACTGCCAGATTTTATGTCGACACAAGAGGATGAAGCTTATTTACCAATCTCTTGTTGAAGAACTGAAAAGAATCATCGACAGGTGACTTTTTTCCTTTATTTGTTCCCCCTTACAGATTATTCAGCAACTTATCTCCAGGAAGGCGAATCACATTTCATATCCTCACCACGCACCAGCACAACACGATTCTATAATGCAATCTTGCTCAAAACAAACGCTACGAATGGATTTCGAGTTGTGTTCCGAGATTTTTATATTCAGTTTTATGGTGATGAAGTCCAAATAGGGAAAGGTAACGATCCGTCTGACATACAGTCTGTCATCACAACTTTCCATGGATACTTGAACTACGAACCTGATGATGTCTATGTAGATAACAATGAGATGTGGTTTGCTGTCATAGGAGCAAATGGTCACTCCTACCTCCAGCTGGACGTTGAGATCATTGCCATTGACCTATCAAGTGAGTGTTGATTTAATTTTCTTTTAAATTATTTGTAGAATATCAAGTTATATGCATATACCAGTGAGATGTGGTTTACTGTCATAGGAGCAAATGGTTACTCCAGCCTCCGAATGAACGTTGAAATCATTTCCATTGACCTATCAAGTGAGAATTTGAATTAATTTTCTTTTAAGATATCGGTGGAATATAAGGCTCTGTCTATTGAAGCAGTGATAACTGGTTTCTTACCAGTTATAAAATGAGAATGTCCAACACAAATAGTTACGGCATTCTCAAAAAAAACGATGAGATAATTTCCATTCACCTATCAAGTGAGTATGTGATTATCATCGATTGGTTTTATTTGAATATAGTTTATGTTAGATATCACTGCATCGCTCAATATACTTAATACTCTAGTCACACCATCAATAAGACCTACTCCGAACCGACTCGGAATCGAACATATAATTACATGTCATGATAATCTGAAGCTGCCAATGAAATCAGTGACATAGAGTCGGTTTGGAGTCTGATTGACAGTTTGACTGAATAGATAGATACTGTAGATGGTTAGATAAATGATTTTAATACAAGTAATAGGAGGGAAAAGAAATCATACCGAGATATATAAGATACTTAAGGAGCATAATGTAAATTCTGAAGTGGAATATTAAAAAATCTAGTTGTAGATAGATAGATTTTTTATTGGTTTCCACAATATCTCATTTTACAAAGAGTGTAAAAACATATTGAAAATGATTATAATATACATGTACGGTACATACAATACCAGTACACACTATTCAGAATATTGTCCATTGTGTTGAACTTAAGAGATATAGTGGCGGGGCCTATGGAAAAGCAGAGTTTGTTATGGATAGGCCCCTCAAACTACAAATGACATAATTAACTAAAATAAAGTTTATACAATAATACCATTACACGCCAAAACAGGGAAGGGGAAATTACAGGTATACATGAACCGATACTCACAATTGACTACAAAAGACAAGGGAAAGGGAAGGGAATTTATGTGCAGCTTATTGAAACAATATTACAATGTATATAGTTTGTTCTCGATATGCGTATATTATTAACATAGTTGGCATGGTAATACCATTAGTTACTCATTGTAATTACCAAGCGTATACAGCTTGGAGACGAGAATAGTCAGGAATCAGGAATGACAATATGTATTCAAATAACAACATTTCAATTTTCTTCTGAATACATGAACAAGTACAGACCTTTTAATCACAGAATCGAGAGAGTTCCAGAACTAGGGATCTGCATATATTAAGGTGTTTTGAGAAAAGCGTGTTCTCGTTCTAGGAAGGTGATAGGAAAACGCCTGTCGGGTAGGATAGTCGTGGACTTGATTTCTTTTCTTAAACAAATAAGATAGTGCCTGGGGCAGTTCGTTGTTATTCAGCTCAAACATGAGACAGCCTAATTGTAAATTAAAAATATCCCGAACTCTCAGTACTTTAGTGAGTACGAAAGCATGTACTTAAAGAGGAAGCGAGAATTAGACGTCATGGGGTGTTGCACTATTCAAGAAAGAATTGTTTGAGATAGATATGCATTGAAAGTGTATCACCAAAAAGAATATATTTGTTCCTAGCAAGAATGTATACAATGTACCTCAATATTATTATCTTGAAACCTATATGCTAATGTGTCGTAAGTATGAAGAAAAAGAAATAACATACAATCCCTGATGAACTATTCAACTGTCCATGTTCATCCGTAACTGCACAACGCCAGATTCAACAGTAACCCACTAACGGACACCGAGGGGCAAATCAGTTTTGTATAACTTTATGCCTACTTCCAAGGTATGATATCCAAGGTATGATATCCAAATCGGACTTGGATTTTGTGCGGGCCCTTTTCTATCATAATTGAGATAGTATTTACATTTGCAGTTTCTAATATAGAAGTAATATTTGAAGCTTATACGTTTGATATTGTTTAGCGACATGGAACCCTTGACAACTGGACGGTGCATATGACTTTTGGTGATTTGTACATTTGAAATAGGACAAAGAGAGTCCCTATTAAACTAAGTGTGTTGGAAGTTCCTTCCAAAGTTACTATATTATTGGTGAAAGTTGTACCAAAGCTGGAAGGTGATACGAACGGCTTTGTCTGGTTAGATAGTAGTAGATTAGAGTAATTCATGAAGAAAAATAGAAGAAAAAGGGTCGGAGAAAGAAAATGATTACTCAGTAAGAATTGAATATTCTAGCAGAATCGGTTGATTGATAGAATACCACTACGCTTTAACTTCAGCATAAATTAAGCATTCCAAATATCTAAGACGTATCATGTTCTGCTATTGAATTCTTGTTGGAGAGAACACGGCATTTTGTGTATAAGTGCTTCTCTAACTGTAAAATTTATCAATGATAAACAAGGGAAGAACTGACATAAAAAGCACTAAAAAGAAATTCACTTTGTTCACAATATTGAATTTTAGATTGGTTTTCATTGGAAGGGTAGGATGTTTTAACTACTTTTGCATACAACATTTTTTTTTTAAATATAAGACATAGTAAAGGAAGTATGATGGAGTGACCAAAGTTCACGGATAATTTTGTTTTAAATATTAGGAAATGTGTTATTTGATCCGTGATTTCTCATATTCTACATGAATGTATTTACGAAATGGAATGTATTAAATTTTTCCTAGTTTTTCCCGGCACACCTGCTCAAACACCACCTCAAACAACACCTGGAACAATCCCAGCTACAACACCGGGTACAACGCCAGGTTCTACCCCTGGAACAACACCACCTACAACACCTGGAACAACACCATCTACAACACCTGGAACAACACCAGCTACAACTTCTGGAACAACACCGCGTACAACACCTGGAACAACCCCAGGTACAACACCTGGTACAACGCCAGCTTCTACACCTGGTACAACACCAACCACAACACTTGGAACAACACCAGGGACAATACCGGGAACAACATTCGGTACATCACCTCAATCATCACCTAAATCATCACCTCAAACAACACGGGGAACAACCCCAGGTACAACACCGGGTACAACGCAATTTTCCTCACCTGGAACAACACCAGGACCAACTCCTGGACCAACACCAGCTACAACCCCTGGAACAACACCACGTACAACACCTGAAACAACACCAGAATTTACAACAACTACAACCATGGGATCGACGATAGCTACTACACCCGGCACAACACCAGGTTAGGGGCTTAAAGCTAGACACCCTATTGTATTTTTTTTACGAGTTTGGTTCTCTGAATGTCACGTGGTAATATTGCCTCTGTAAGCAGCTTTGAAAATTCGTCACACCTGATATATATCATTTCTAATGCCAAACAGCAACTGATAACCACGTAAATTAAGCGCATACAACTTTAATATAGGTGTATAACATTTTATTGAAGCGCATTTTCATCAATAAATTCAAAAAGAATGGACAACCACGTGGATCTCTGGAATTATTCCCATGATGATGATTACCCCTTCTCACTCTTTACATTGCTCCCTTTTCTGTGTTCAGAGAACGCATGTCTCCCAACACCCTGTATAAATGGAGGTACTTGTCAGCAAAATGAAATCGGTTACCAGTGTATTTGCATGGATCTATTCATCGGCCGTAACTGTGAAATAAGTAAGCGGTACAGCTAAATTGAATGGGGATTTATGAAGCCATTTTAAGAATACAAAGACACATATACTGACACGTCAAAATTATGCACGTATGTATGTATAAAATATGTATTTATGTAAATGTACATATATTATTCACATACACATAATAAACTCCAGCGAAATGCGTTGTTATTTTGGTAACATAGCATTTTCACAATTGTTCATAACTCTGGAAATGGAAAAGAATTTATAATTCTGAAATTGTTATAAGATTAGTAATTGTAAACAAATTAAAAAGTGTCCATATTTTCGAAGGTTCGTAGTTCGAAAAATATAAAAGAATCCGATCTATTGTATAGTATTACGAACCTTCAGAATATTAAACCTCATTTCTTTTTCATGATTATGAACCTTGTGTAATTTTCGGAATGACAAACCTCCGGAGTTGAATGAACTCTGTTTAATTTTCAGAATCACGACCCTTCAGGTATGGGTAATTTTTATTTCGGAATTAGTCCCTTTAAACAAAAATGAACCATGGGAAAATATAGTTATCTCTGGGTTTTTTTTTCACCCGTGATTTTCGTTCAGAGCTCTCAAGCTGTCGTCAGTGGTTGAATCTTTACATGTTTTCCTTCTTTGATATTACCCCTTCATATCATTCTTAAAAGTAAACATATCATAACATTATGTCTAGACACTGGTACCCAGGAAACTGAGGATAAAAACTGCAAGCATTCATTCGTAAGTTCTATGCTACTACAATTTTACTAAAACTAACTTTTGACAGGTAACGCTGATCCTTGCACCCAACGAAACCCGTGCGTCAATGGTGTATGTCGTCCCATTGGACAAGGGCAGTACGAGTGTGAATGTCAAGATCATTATGAGGGGATCCATTGTGATGAACCAACTCGTAAGTCATATGTTTGAATTGAATTAAATTGAATTGAAATTACTTGTATATGCATCTTACAGAAATTACGTTTTGCAAATCCATGATTCACATCTTTTCGAAAGACGGGTGCATAGGAATCAAAATTTGAAAGGTGGTGTTTTGACACAATGTTTTACCCTCAGAAATGACAATAAAACCTTTTCATTTCTGAATAAGTAAATCGAACGTCTTTTCATCATATCTGGATATGAAATAAAATATCAAAATATTTCCCTTTTCTGGGGGGAGGCTTTTATTCATCTGTTGTCGCTATTCACGACGTTCAATTGTGTAAGTGAACTAATATCAAAGGATCCGGGCTATTAAACTCGGACTCGGTGACAGCTCATCCCCGCTGTAAATACGTGGCCGAGTTGTCCCAGCATACCCTAACTGTAATCCTAACCCTTACCCTAATGCTAAACCTTATCCAAACCTTCACCCTTAACACTAACCCTTACCCTAAAAGAGTTCATAACAAATGCCAAAACAAATTACTTGCTTTATATATGAATTAAATCTAAGAAGTCCAGTCCACCATAACATGTTGAAGATGGTCTTATGTAAACGACGCCGGACAGAGGATCACCAAGGAGCTTATACTACCTCCTTGAGACCACATGGTTCGCGATTCAGGAGAGCACTACTGTCTTTTAAAAAAACATTAATGTACTGATCACATTGAAGGCAATTCATGGTCACACCCCAGGATATGTGTCATCTTTAATCGAGCGGCGTCATCTTCGCCCTGGCCTCCGCTCATCTGACCTTTCTCTCCAGATGCCCATTTCTCATCTCAAGGGATATGAAGACCGGGCATTCCCCTCTATTGCTCCTCGCCTCCCATCACTTATTCGCGAAATTGACAACCTAGACCACTTCAAAGGTTCACTCAAGACTCACATCTTCCTTCAGACATTCAAATGCTAACTTTATTGGAGGAGCTCGCGCCTTTGAATGCTTTTTTAAGCAGATATATGGCGCCATATAAATGTTGTGAATCATCATCATCATTTGTTACTATCTACACGGGTGTAGAAAATAGATACATGTTAGGAATTTATTACTTGAAGGCTTTCAGGGCCTGAGGGCAGCTAGGCTAGCCAGTGTAGGAATCATAATAATATTTTGAGCACTTGAGACTCCCATTGGTAGTTACGTATATATAAATGTAACTGTTATCATTATCATATTCAATAATAATCGTGGTAGTAGGGTATTATTATTATTTCATTTTGTTATTACAATAGTAGTATTTTTGTTATCATTATTATTTGTATTGTTTTGTTAATGTTATTTTTATTCATATTCTTCTTCTTATAATTATCACTATTATTACTATTATTATTTTGGCACTATCATCATTATCATAATCAATATTGAAAACATATGTTTTAATTCCTACTTCGAATGCAGTTCCTGTGGAGGTTTCTGTCTATCCGTCAAGCCAGATAGTCAACACCAATGCCTATGTGGAGCTGACATGTACTTTCAACAATGCCAAGCGATACCACTGGTACAAAGACGATGTCCTTTTGCCTAACAGTGAAAATCAGAATCCTTTGATAATCATGTCTGTCACGCCTAGGGACATCGGGTATTACTTCTGCCGAGGCTCGGGGAGAAATGGACAATCTTTAGACACGATGCGAGCATCTGTATATGTCAAAGGTAAAGACTTTGCTTGAAATAAACCACACCAAGAATAACAAAAATGTAGGGTTGTGTCTAGCTTTTAATCAATACGACCTGTGCACTCTAGCAATATTTCATCTCTGCCCTCGAAACACATGGAATACCCTAGTGATTGCGAAAAGTTTCATGAAGGGAGCATGGAGCTAGCAGGCATACGTTATTAAAGACTTACAGATCCTCAGTATTAAACAGTATTACAGACCTGTAAAACTTTGTCCTTGTCAAGCAACTTGGCAAATAATAAGTAAATTATTAATTCACAATTCATTTAAATTGACTTTATATCAGATACGTTATAAGCATTTGTCTTAATCAAACTTCTGTAGAAAAAATAATATATACAGAAAAGGAATTTCTTTTGTTCAATTAAGTTTTGAAGATATTATTGTTATTTTGTAATGCTACGCGTGAAAAAAAGAAATAACAACAAAAATAATTCGATAGCAATTGAGACATACAAGCGCGTCAAACAAGACGAACGTAATTATACTGGGTACATTATGTGTTAAGTATGAGAGAAATGTTTTCATACAAATTCTGATTTAATATCGAATTCGTATTTGAAGACATTTTCTGAAAGTTATGTTTAAGTTACTTGTATTTTGGTATTTTTTGTTGTTGCTATAAGCCCTCTTCATCTGGAGAATTCCCCCCTTTTCCTCGGGCCGGGGGGGGGGGGGCGTTCCTCTGTGCCCTCCCCTGAATCTGTGCCACTCATTCTCGATGCGTATGTTTGTATTTTCAGATCTGACCAATATAATAGTTTTGAACGCTAGATTTGCCATTCCATTCAGCGATGAGCTTCATGACCAAACGTCTAAACTCTATAAAGACACAGCGCTCAACATCAGCACCTATGTAAGTTTATCCTAAAAGTAATTGGTGCATACCAGTAATTGGTGCATATCAAAAGGCCTATCACATTCTTGTGATAACCTGCAAGGCAAGACCTAATATTGTTTTTGGTTTAGAATAGACAATTGAATTATAGAGTGCGAGTACGTTGTGCAACAAGTTTCCTAGCAGGGATTTGGTGAAGACTGATTGGACGTACATATGGCATGAACATTTTCAGCTCTTTTCATGGTGGAGACAAGACTAAAGGATCCGGAAGGCCTTCTTCCTCCGTTTATCTGCAGACCTGGACTTTCGTGTGACAAATAAATCAGCAACTATTAATGCTTTTGTGAACAAACTTGAGGAATATATGCACTTGGGGGACCTTCCCACTATGGTGCTGTCGAGGGTCACATTCTAAGGTCAAAGCTAATTTTGTGAGCTCTTTTGTGACAAATAACTTTGCAAATGTTTATTCGATTATGACCATACTTGCTTCAGATAATTTTTTTGAAAACCTGTAAGTTTAAACCCACAAGATTCATGTACGACTAGTCATTTTAATACATTTTTTGTATGTGCAACCAGGCTTGAGTCAGTGATGCTCTTTAACGACGTTCAGGTAATTTGGTCAGGAATGCGTTAGACACATCTTGCTTTGGCCTTGATTTCAAATATGATGTCTTTTGCACCATGAGAACCATTATAATCAGGTAACACTTTTTTCTATAACATTCTTCCAATATGTCCAAACTAAGACAACAGAACGAGTAAGCTCACAAGTTATTTCTCACCTTTACTAGTAGTCAACTTTCTCTTTCATTATTGTAAAAACTTAATAATATACATGCAATTCTTTTTCAAGTATATTCTTATGAATATAATATGGACATAATATTGCATGCGGAGGGTTAACGGTTATGACGTATACTTTAATAAGTTACAAAAGAGTATCAGTCTTAGAAGGGGAAATATCTATTAAACTCGTTATCTTTTATATTTGTTATTTTGTATCTGTGTAAAGGTGGAGCAAGGCGTCCGAACCAGTACTGGGTTGGGGAGTCTATCAGTAGTATGCAGAGCCCTAAGACCAGGAAGCGTCAAAGCTGACATGAATATCTACATCGAGCGGACCAATATGACGGCAACGGAGACACAAGATCTTATTGGTCTATCTCTTGATAGTCTAGCCAATGATTCGAACGGTTTTCTCGATTCAAACACCATTTCAGTTCAAGATAACGGTACCTATTTCATTCATATAAATGTAGTTGTGAAAGTCAATTTATTGTGTATAAGGACGTGGGGTATCCTTAGATTGATGGGAGGACAGGTAGGTGACGCGAAAAACCAGGGGTCATTTTGTTTTGTCCCGCCTTCGTGATCCCACTCATTGCAAGCATTTGTTTAAACATTGGCATCGGTACGTTAGGTAATTTGAAACGCAAGATACCTTTACCCTAACCCAGCCCTAAACCGCAACCTCAACCCTTACCCTAACCCTAAATTAAAAACAATTTAACCAATTAAACTAAAGACTAGTGATTAAACCCTTTGTTTCTTGTCGTTTTCCTCTACATGCCTTCAAACGTACGTAAAGGGCATTATTTATTTTGTTCAATCGTTAACAGGACACAAAAATGTCCTGCTAATGACCATGTCTATTTAATGAACAATTTGTTCACTACACATGTTCGTGTCATAACGTGGTAAAGTATATATAAATATATTTATATACATATATATACATTTATATATTTACACACGTGTACGACTGTGTGTGTGGGGGGGGGTGGGTGTGTGTGTGTTCCTTTTTGCCCGGGTGATGTCTGTTTCTACGGCCTCTTGACCTTTCAATTTAAAGTACTTCTTTAAATAATTTGTATTCTTATTTATAGTGATTACATTACCTTACATTCTTTTTTAATTGTGTAGCTATTTGCCAGAATATCTCATGGATATCTCCTCGCTTTGAAAAAGTCGAATTTCCGGTGGGTGAAAACGGAACATGGGCAAATTCAACAGGAATGTGTCCCTTCAACACTACTGAAGGTTCGTTTTGAGGGTCTTTCGTTCATCTTTAATTTTGGGAAGCGTACGATTAATATGATAATTTCCCTATAGGCTTGTTCAGATATGGCGCGGGGCCAATCGGGTATAATAAGACTACGGACGACGCGACTGCAGCATTCACATGCGTGCAACGTACGCGAAACCGAAGCGTGGGGAGAACATCGGTCTGTTTCGCGAACGCTAGCGCGCTGACCCAGTTAATCAAGTACATTCGTTTACGTGCAGTTGTCCAAAAGAAGACGTAGACGGCGTTAACCAGAAATTGCCATGATACACTCCCTTTAATGAATGGCAACTGCGCGATCGAGAATGACTCATTTTATCGCAATATCATTTCAAAAGTAGCTTTAATATCCAGGCGCGTAGCCACGGGGGGGGGGGCACGGGGGGGGGGGGGGTGGGGGCACAAATTTCCAAGATCGATTGGGATTTTGTAGACCCTTTTTTTTTTACCTCGATCGATTACATGTATGTGCCCCCCTCCCCCCCCCCCCCCAAACATCAAACTCTGGCTACGCGCCTGTTAATATCACGATGTTCAACCGATGTAATTTGTTTTTACTCCATTATTGAACACTAGCGAATGAAGATAGGGGCTTAGGGTCTAAAACCCCCTCCTCATAGATATTCAAGCCCCTAAACTGTGTTCATGAAATCAATAAAAATGAATTAAAGCGAGGGTCACGTAGAAAATGAATGCAGGAACCCCAAGCCCCCAGCCCTCCGACCAAAATAATATTCAACATCCGCGCGTGTAGTTAAATGTTTTGAATAGTTCCAGAGCCATGAATTACTTGAGGAAATTTCAATCATAGACGGTATTTCTTTACTTCATTAGTATGTCCCCTTCTTTTTTGTATCTGGTAATAATTGTTTGCCAGTGTGCTTTTAATATGATAAATATATGTTTATTCTTTTTTTTGTATACCGAACAGTTAATGAACCGATTGGACGGGCTCTGTGTATCGGCGATGGTATAACCCAGAGCCAGTGGCAACCTGTGGATAATTGCGGACCATTTAGAAATGTCACAGATATTCTCACCGAAATTGCACAGGTTTTTGGAATTTTCTTTTCAAATTTCAAACATTGAGAAGAGACTTGTTTAAAGAACCTCCATATGTAATGCAATTATGTATAGCATATTGTACATTCCACTGATCATGACAACCTGGTAAAATGTGATTTTAAGGAAAACATGTTCGCTAATTTTATGTTACCTTAACGCTATTGAGTAAGAATGTTTTGCGCTGCGTCTTAACCCCTTTAATTTTCGAATCCATGTTTTATTACTTTTTTGTCAATTCCCCGCACATTTTTATACCAAATTTGTGCAATTCGGACCAACGGTAGGGGTGTCAAATTACAATCATTGATCGCATGTCAATCATCATGTGCATTTTCTCCATTTGCTAGAGTACTAGCCTGTCGAAGAATCAATAATCATTTCAAAATCACTTGATCTGTGTCATTGTTAAGAAGGTTTACACTCATGTTCCACTAAGTGAGACCCATCTTTAGTTCATCCTACATATAAAAAACAATATAAAACTTGTTATGTTTTATACCCAGAATTTTTTTTTAAAGACGATTATTATTTGATAATTATGACAATTAATTATTTTTTTTGGGTACTTAATTTTAATTTTAAACAAACCATGTAGTTCATCCGTTGAAGTGTTTAAATATACCAAACAAATTATTTCCCAATCATTTGAATACTGTAAAACTGCAAAGTAGGTATGTTTTGAAAATTTTACGAAAACAAAAATGAACGAAGCGAAATGATGAAAAAGATTTGTTGCCATGATGTTCATTATACTAATTCAATATGTGTACCAATTTTCCTGTCCATGTTTCTACCTTTTTTTATTGGGGGGGGGGGCGTTTTTAGTAAAGCAAAATAGTGCTCATTACCCCCCCCCCCCCCGCTTATGCCCGGCTAAATATTTTCTCACGAATTGCCCCCCCCCCCCCCTGCCGCCTGCTGGATCAGCCCCTGTCATAATACCCCCCCCCCCCCCGGTATTAGAAATTCTTGAAATACCTCTGCCTTATTAGGGTAAAGGAGAGAAAGTCATATCACTCAATATAAACATGCTGTAATGATATTTTCCCCTCAAATTTTAGGTAATCGTAGGTGAAGAAAACGCAGGTGAAGTGAGCCAGCAAGTATCATCTGTTACTTCCAACATCGAAGATATCACATCAAATGACATCACGTTTGTGGCAGAGATAATATCAAATGTTGTGCAGCAAAATCTTACTAGTGAAGAGGTATTCTGCACGATGCCAGATCAATCCTATTGATTGTTGATGAATTCAATTATTTTATTATGTTCTGATAATTATCTTATGATAAAAAAAAGAATTGGAGCCTTCCTTCCGGTAGATGTATAACATTGTCTTAGATGTGAAATGGGTATCCCATAACAAGTTTTAACAATATTGGAGGCATTAAAAGCTAAACTACTGTGAATGAAGAATTTACTAAATCTTCGCCCCGTATCAGGCTCTTTTTCTTTAAATTGTGTATAATATCTTATTGGTTCTATGACAGATTTAGGTCTCTCACTGTTCTTTCATATGTTTTTGATAATTTGGTGGTTGCTTCATCCAGAAGTTGTGTAACAGCTTCAAAAAACAGCTGTGCGGCTGGCTGTCATGTTATTTAATACCCTATCGTCATTCAGTTTGATTTTCGAGATTTGGCAACATTTAGCAACTTTCTCCTACTATAGTTTAAATCATCTTCATCATTTGTCTTTGAATTGACAGGTAACAAACTCTATAACGAGTATTGTGAGCAATATAGCTCAGGTAGAAACAGAGGAGCTTGAAGCCGCAGAGGCAGAAGGTGGGGCAATAACTAAATTTGTCCAGGCTTTTGAGGAACAAATCAGTCGTGTTGATGTTGCCGATGGTGGGATGCTCATCATTCAGCAGCCAAATGTAGCCGTACAGGTGATTTTACATTTATATCATAGGCTACGAACAAATATTTGAAATCCACCAGTATACTATTATATAGAATTTCACTTCCAAGTTGTATAATTGTTTGCATGCATATTCAAAATAAATATTTTGTTTAAAAACCTGACACTGCCATTCATCTATTGTGGTCCCATTTAATCTGGAGTCCAACAAGGCGTGACACTTTCACCATTTTTCTTTATGCAGTTGTATAGATCTGCCAAACAACATCATTATTTGTGCATTTATGTGTGCAGGATTCCTTATATTTTGAATTTGGGGGATGCCTTACTTGAAATGTTGTGCATGGTGCTAATCAAAATGAGAAAAAAAAGGAATAATGAATTATGTTTCAATCCAAAAAAAAAAAGATTTTAGACTATTTTTGAACACCTCAACTGATGTGCTTTAACGAATTTGGCAAGAGAGAATATTTTGAAGCGAAGGCTCTGCATGAACAAAGGTGTCCTCTCCCAGTTCCCTATTTTCAGATGATAATAATGATAATAATAATGATAACAATGATAAATTAATAATATTGATATTTTTGTAAATACAACAAAATTATAATACAATAATAATGATAATTTGAATGATAGTAATATTAGAAATAATGATGATGATGATTATGATAACAACAACAATAATAATACTAGTAATAATAATTGACGTCCTAATTCCCATAACAGGTCCAGAGTGTACCTGCTGACGACGTAATGCGTGGTCTTGTGCTTTCGCTAGCTGGATCCAGTCTTTCAGACCTGACCAAGGCCAATATTACCATCAATGCTCCGACCCAAGAAGACCGCGATGATGTCATTGCTACAAGACCAGGCATCATCGCTCAGGTCAACATTCCACCTTCAGTTGCATCCGTCATTTCGTCTACGGCCCCACTCTCAGGATCGCCGTCGAATGGCAGTGGTGAATATGTCCGGGTCAACTTCAATGTATTTTCAACTCCAGCCCTGTTCATTTCTAAATCATTGCGCACAATCAGTGCAGCTAATGATGGCTTCAATCGATCGGGTAACTCCCCCGTGATTTCTCTCAGTATTGGTCAAGGGAAAGTAGCAGCCCTGACCGAATTCATCAACTTTACCTTCACTACAATAATGGTAAGACCGATTGCAATACATGTCATAATAACGTTTTTTGATATAGTATACGTATTATTTTGTAATCTGCCTTAAGTAGTTTTTATAGATAATTAAATTTGAAGCCATACATATATAGAGGAAATGTAAACATTATATGTATTTCAATCTATTTTCTTTCGTTTTTCACTCCTGTGTTTGATTCCCCTAATAGTAAATGGACTTTAAAGTAAACCAATCAAAACTATCATTTATTGTTCCTTTATGTCTTTTTTAAAAACTAATTCTATTATGGGTCTTGCGGATTTTGTTGTTGTTGTTGTTCTTGTTTAGTCTGGATACGTGAATCCCATGTGTTCATTCTGGGATGAGGAGCAGGAAGATTGGTCCCAAGATGGGTGTGTTCTTGTTTCTGGTATCACATCATCCGATGATCGCTCTGATGAGGAGATCGTGCGCTGTGCATGTGATCATCTTACCAACTTCGCTGTTATAATGGTCAGTGAAAAGCAATTAATTTTCATATACATCATCACCATTTAACTACTCCCCCGACAACTATAACCCGACTAACTAAACGCAGTACACATTTAACATTTTGTGAACAAGTTGTTTAAAAGTTTAAGCAACCTCGGATTAACGGGTGACCTGATCTGAGAGTTGTTTAACTTGTTAAGTATCTCGAGTTGTTTAAAGTTTAAACACTTATCGCGAAACGGTATAGCTAATCACGCCTAATCACGGAAAATGTTGTGTGTGGACAGGGGGTTAGTTGATCAACATTTTGAACAACTTGTTTAAAATCACAATTTAAACAACCGGTGTTGTTTTAAAACGGTTGTTTAAAAAGGAGCTGTTGTTCAGTGGGGGTTGTTTACACCAAATGAGTTGTTTAAAGAAAGTTGTTTAAAACGAGCTGTTGTTCAGTGGGGGTTGTTTACACCAACTGAGTTGTTTAAAGAAAGCTGTTTAAAAAGGAGCTGTTGTTCAGTGGGGGTTGTCTACAACAAAAGGGTTGTATAATGGGGTATAATTTGGGTTTGATACTCTGAATACAAATAAAAAAAAGTTTGAAGGTGTGGTGTCTCGATTGAAAGGTAGTAAAGTGATATTATTTTGTTTTCCATCAGTAATACCAGGTTCCACTACTTTCTATTATAATGAACTCCATATTTCTCAGTTTTCAATTAACGACACATAGACTTTATGAGAGCTAATGGTAAAATATTCAGTTTTATTTGAGCATTCGAAGTCGATGTTTCAATTTGGGCTTAATTTTCCTTCATGTTACAGGATATCCATGGACAGGAGGATTCATTAATCGAGGCATACAACATCCTGACTTACATTGGATGCTGTATTTCTATCTTCAGTCTTCTTGTCACATTGGCAACCTACCTGTGGAACAAGTGAGTCCATTTAGAAGAAATAATGCAATCATTAATGTAACACAAAGGAGACAGAATGTGCAATTAGTCTCTGGTCGTTTTATCTTCAATTTTATTTGGAAGGTTTTGAACGTGGAATAGGGACATAGATTATGAAAGAGATGCATTTTTAGAATTCATTAAATAATCATGCAAATTCAAATAACCGCCTTTTTAATAAAAGTATCTCTTGATAAAAATTAGATGAAATTCGTAAAATCCTGCAGCACAGTTTTGTTTGGTATCACTTCCTTTTGAAGTGATGTACATTTTATGATAGAAAGGGGAAGAGGAGGGGGAGGAGGAGGAGAAGGAGAAGAAAAAGAAATGGAAGAAGAAGAAGAGAAACTTTCATAATATTATAAGTTGCTTGGTGATGAAGGGGTGGTGTGACGAGAGTCATAAATAGGTTGCAATTAGTAATAAATTGTTAAAAGCATATCAATATATTCTACATTGCGTCGGCCGGCTGGCAGAAGGGCGTTAGCGCGCGAGCGACTCGAAAACTACTTTTCGATTTATTCACATTTAAAGATTTGTTTTATATTTAAACTGATTTCCGTCCCGAAAATTGATTTAAAACTTAAAACATTAATAGAAATGTTATAGTAGAACACGGCTACAATTGTTTTTTCAGAAATAAGTCAGTTTTATAAAAGTTTGAGGCGATTTAGCGCTAACACACTTTTGCTTAACCCCTTCATTTTTGACCTGAAGTTCGAGCTAACGCCCTTCTGCCAGCCAGGCGACGATTATTTACTTCGTAGATAAAATCATCTGCCTTTTGGTGTTCAGTTTGCATAGAATGAAAAGCATATTAATTTCGAACATCTTTGGCGTACTATTCTCCCATTTGACATCGTCCTAAAAAGTTACACTCAGATAATTGTTATATTTAACACGCGTGGTCATTATGAGGGTTGTTCCCAGTGATAAAAGAGATACATGTATAAAAGTAAAGCACAACCACGTATTCTCCTCATTTTACAAACATTTCCCCTCGATTTTACTTCGTTTTCTTGTTGTTTGGCGTTTTTGTTAATGTGTTGCCAATCAGGTGATGGTAAACTTGTACATGTATGGTACAATATTGCTTCGACGCTTTCCTAACCTTATTTTAATGTTCCAATCTTGATAGGGATTTGAGGACCAAACAGGCTAACAAGATCTTCATCTGTCTGTGCCTGACATTGCTATGTCTCTACACGACATTTGTCATCATGATCTCTCTCGATTCTACCAGAGATTATCGTGAGGTCCAAGCTGGACCCTGTGGGTTTCTGACAGCCCTAGTTCACTTCTTCGTTTTGTCCTCTATTGCATGGATGGGTGTGGAAGGGTACAATACCTACCTCATTATCGTGAAGATCTTTAACACCTACATCCAGAATTTCATGATCAAGGCTTCCTTAGCTGCATGGGGTACGATATTTGATTCATTATATCTTTTTAATGGGAATATTCCTTACTATTAACATGAAGTGTCTGCATGGTTTTGCAAACGGATTATAGTCCAACAGTGCACATGAATTGGTAACTGTTGCCATTTATGTGTAATTCTTTCATTATAACCATTATTTAACGACATTCGACATGGCATGTGATTTGTACAAAGAAACCCCGGATAGTATAACAATCGAGATATCTTTTTATGATTTTAAAAAGTGGTATAGTGCCGCAATGACCGTGTTAAAAATTGTTGGGCTGGACAGCACAACAATAACATAAGTATGCCTAAGTATACAACAAAACGGGGAAAGGATAGAGCTAGGCGCATGACTAATGTAGGCTTATTTTGGATTACTAAAACAATTGTATTTCCTTATACACGTATGTCATTACAGGAATTCCTGCACTTATCGTGGTTCTTACAGGAGCTATTGCTAGAGACTCTTATGCTCATGATGATCTGTAAGTGGTAACGTTTGAAAGTTTAGTTGGAATATTGGATTGCATAGCATTAGGTATACCTAATGATCTTCACATTTCGGATTCAGCAAAATTATATTTCTGTACGTTATCGTGGTTCTTACCTGGCGCAGGGGTTGCATTGATCATATAGGAGGATGCAATTCCAGGGCAAGGCTTGCCTTTAGCGCTTAGAGACTTCGGTTGAAAGCAATTCATGAGAACCTTTTTCTTTATTATTATCATTATTATTGGTATTATTGGTATTCAAGTATCACTTTCGCGGGTATGTGGTGTGATCCAAGCTTTAGGAAGGCCACCAAGGGAATACACTCTCCATATATACTAAAATCTTAGATATTGTTCGTAACGTATGGAACAAGAAAGCTTCGCCTTTCCACTAAATATAGAATGGAAAATCATTCACAATGACATTTTCTCAGTTAAAATGTTTCAAGGACCATGGACATTAAGGAAAAACTATCGCTAAGATAGTCAGTACTGATTGACTTAATTCAGTCTATTTAAAAAATGCATATTTACTATCAATAGATGCTTTCTACAATTCTGGGCTCAAATCGGTGGTCTCTTGATTCCCATGGCCATCATCCTTCTCATCAACATTGTCATCTTCATCCTGGTGGTTCGACAGTTGCTCCGGTCAGCCAACATTGCTGGTCGGGTGAAAAGAGAGGCTAAGGCAGAACGTCGAGAGACTATCGAACGCGTCCAGAACGCGATCTGCATCTTGCTTCTGCTCGGTCTGACCTGGGTCACCGGATATCTTCTTTTAATCCCGTTATTCAGTCAGGTAAATCCAACTGCGTGGTATCTATCTCTTGTAAGAAGTATGTTGAGAACTCAGTTATAATGATTAGATACACCAGCAATACCTCTGTAGATGTTTAGTATTTGAAGAACATGAGAGAGAATACCATATACCTAATTATTATTTATAATGCAAAATCTGTTGTTATTATAACAGGTGGCTCAGCCAATCTTCGTCGTCCTGAACTCCTTCCAAGGATTGTTCATCTTTCTTCTCTACTGCGTCCGGAAGCCTTTCATTCGTAAGAAATGGGGGCTTACTTGTTTCGACAAGTTCCTAAAGAAAGAAGCAAGCACTTCGAGCGGTGTGGTGAGCTCAACGGGGCTATCCTCGTCATCTGGCGTGATAAGCAAATTGCGCCCAGGAGCCTCGGATAATTACTTGATGCCTTTCAAAGACGACAATCCCGATCCTATGTGTAGGTTCAATCCGACCTTTGATGTTAGCCAGGTTGAGGAAGGAGTCACACCACCAATGAACCAAGATATTCAGAGTTCCACCGAGGAACAGAAGAAGGACACGGATCGTGATGCAACAAGCACCGATGTCGTGACGGTCAGCCTTCTTCTTGATGCATCTGTCGCAAATGTCACTGAGAGAGGTGATGGTGTTTCCTCCACCACGAATGCTGACACGGTCAGTGTTACTTTTGATTCAACTGATACCAGCAAAGCTACTGACGGTAACAATGATGCTGCCGTCTAAGGATGCAGAGGATGGCACCAAACACAAAGGCTTTTTATTCAATAGTTTTTTTCAAGCAAGAATAAGGTCTTAAGAGAACATGATGTTCCATTGAAATACTACTCAGGGGAGGGGTTGACTGGGTGTCGGTTGAACCCCTCTCCCCTTTCCCGACCATTTTTGCAATTACCAATATACCGTCACCACATATTCGGGCAAGGAGGTTTTATTTGTTAACATCTTTATTATATTTCAATTATGAAATTATGTTTTTTTAATCATTATGTATTTCATCGACGTTGTTAATTATCATATCATTCTTTCTTTTTTAAACTATATTTTATGGTGTATGACCCAGAGAAGAGGTCAATTTGTTTGTTAAAGGTATTTTTTCAATTTATTTATTATCATTTTGTGTTAAGACATGATATAATGGGAAACGAAATTAGGCAATGACAATTGTGTAGCTCATTAATAACAAAGTTCCCCATTGCTCTCCTCTTTATAAATTTCATTGCAAAATCTGAACAAAATTGTCTCCGCCGAGAATCGAGCTGGGTCACTGGCTTAGAACGCCAATGCCTTAACAACTAAACCACACAGAACCCCCCCCCCCCCTCCTTTCCCGAGCATTTTGCAATTACCATTATTCAATCACAATATATTCGGCTAACCAGGTGGTTGCTATTTGTTATCATCTTTATTATATTTAAACAAAAATTATATCTGTACAATTTGTATGAATCTTATCAGAGTATTCATGATCAGAACATTTTTTGTGTATGATACTTTGTGGTGTATTACTCAGAAAAGATGTCTTTCCATTTGTGAAGAAAAACGTATAGTGATGATGATGATGATGATGATGGTAAGATGATTTTTTTTCTTCCAATTATTAATTGGTTCGATTTATTATTACATTTCAATGACGAAATTATATATGTACAATGTATATGAACCTTAGCGAAGTATTGATGATCAGAATCTTTTGTTTATACTTTGTGGTATATTACTCAGAGAAGAGGTCTTTACATTTTTGAAGAAAAACGTATAATGATGATGATGATGGTACTATGATTTTGTTCAATTATTAATTGGTTCGATTTATTATTACATTTCAATGACGAAATTACATATGTACAATTCGTATGAACCTTATCGAAGTGTTCATGATCAGAATATTTGTTTATAGGATACTTTGTGGTGTATTACTCAGAGAAGAGGTTTGTTCATTTTTGAAGAAAAACATAATGATGATAATGATGGTACGATGATTTGTGTTCAATTAATTTTAGTCATATTTTAGTCATTACATAATATATATATATAATGCGAAAGGAAAATAGACAGTGATGGTTGTGTAGCTTAAAGCAAATTTCTCCATTGCTGTCCTCTTTTTTGATTTTGTGTGTGTGCAAAGGTTGCAAAAGATTGTCTCCGCCGGGAATCGAACCGGATCACTGGCTAAGAACGCCAATGCCTTAACCACTAGACCACACAGAACCCTAGTCTGCAAGCACAGACCCTAGTTTGACACTTTATCGAAATATCATTGTGCCTTGAGATAAGTCTAGCCCAGCTACCTGCTGGTTGTGTCAGGAGCAGCTACAGTACATGGCCTATGGTAGTCTTATAGTGCAGACTTACTTTTACGACTGACCAGGGTTTGTGCTTGCAGACTACTAAACAGAACCCCTCCCCATCCGCCTCCCCCAGCATATTTCATTTTGTTCATAATTGTTATTTCAATGACGAAATTATATCTGTACAATTTATATGTATCTTGTCGAAGTAATCATGACCAGAAGATTGTTTTTATATGATAATTGTGGTGTATTACTCAGAGGAGAGGCATTCCCTATCAAAAAAGTATAGTGATGATGATGATGGTACGATGATTAGTTTGTTCAATTCATTATAGTCATTTTTAGTCATGGCACGATTTATATATATATAAATATAATTCTCCATTGCTGTCCTCTTTGTAATTTGTTCTGCAAAGGTTGAACAAAATTTGTCTCCGCCGGGAATCGAACCGTCTCATTGGCAGAGAACGCCAATGCGTTATCCACTAGACCACACAGACGGGCCAGTGGCTTCAGCGACACCAAATTCAGTTGAACAACAAATTTGGCAAATCTCGTGGAAAAATAAATGTACTCCTGCGTTGGTTGACGAAATAAAGACAATTGAAGAAGAAATAATGGAAAAAAAACGTAGGAGATACAATATATTCTGATTTGAGGCTTTATACCTTAAATACATGCAGTTCCTAAATGTAAATTGTTGTTCCATAATTGTACTGTCTTTAGTTCCATGTGCTTCTTAATTCAAGGTTTCTTAGTCGAAATTGATATCACCACGTATTTTACTCAGCAAAAATGTACCTTACTGTTGATTATTTGGTTGTATTCATTACTTAATTCATTTATTAAAGTATGCATAAACTTCATTGTTCATAATGTCCTTAAAAAAAGATTATCGTTAAATTACTCAATAATCCTGAATTACCTTTGGTTAATGCACATAACAGAAAAGCTTATAAATATATATATAAATATATAACATACTTACATATAGCGCTCAGGGTAAATTGTCTTTAAACCCTAAACATGATTAACCCGAGAAATATTGTTTTAATAAAGAAGGAAAGGTAGGTAAAGGCTAGCCTCTGTA
Source organism: Strongylocentrotus droebachiensis (assembly GCA_035222895.1). Classification (NCBI taxonomy): domain Eukaryota; kingdom Metazoa; phylum Echinodermata; class Echinoidea; order Camarodonta; family Strongylocentrotidae; genus Strongylocentrotus; species Strongylocentrotus droebachiensis. The sequence continues at coordinate 122,614 of JAVYIG010005859.1, forward strand.
AATCTTTAAAATGGAAGATGAGAATATCACGCTTTACATGATGAGTTTTGATAATTGATATTCCCAAATCGTATGACTTTCAAAAAAAGTATTATCGACACGTTCAGTCATATGTGATCTAATGATCATATTCCTTTTGTCATATGATATAAAGGGACACGAGCTTGTCAGTAATATACATTAAAGATACAAATAATTTAGGATTATTTAGTAATTTACGAATATAAGCTTGCGTTTCCTTTTTCAGAGACACCATGTATTGGTAGCTCGTTCAAATGTGGGATTGCTTAGTCAATTTCTTATCATGCCGATACAACGCATGAAAAATTAGATTAGAACATTACTGTAACTATCACTTGTATCATCGTGCGCAACAAGAAACGTATACAATCAAGCTTAGTAATAAAGTAAACGGTGAAGGGGAAAATTGGTATTCACATTGTTTTTATTAATCGTTTTGAGTCAATATTACATATTCATATTCCCATTGCAATTTAAAAACGTATACAAACTGCAATTAATCTTGTCAAAGCTGTCCAAGATGGCAAACAATGAATTAACAAGAGAACCCAAAATCCACGAGATCAATAGCATAATCTAAAATCAATCACAACACAAACCCCAATTCAAAATGGCGAATCACTTTATATGTTGTGAATGCAGTTCATGTCAAGGTATATTCACAGGAATCAGGCATTATACTTGACTGACCTTGAATCATAAAGTATCTTCATTTCATCACATTTTCTGGACACGGAAAATAATAAACATAATTGGTCCTTTATTGCGGAGGAGAGGAATACCGACACATACTGAGGTGATCATTTCAGGCCTGCATACTACAGAAAGACAACATTTTTCCTTAGCAAGGTTTTTAGTCAAATAAATTTTAGCAAGAATACCTCAACAACAGAAAAATTAAAGAGAAAGGGCTTAAAGATAAAGTTGCATTGTGAGAGACACGGTGTGAAATCGATCAGAAAAAAGTTGACAATATAGCATAACAGTATTGGTGTGTACTGCAAGGTTCTGGAGTCATCAAAATGATAAGTAATTTGGCCAAGTCTAGATAAAGTAACAAGTACTGCACTCAGAAAGATGTATATGGGACTACAGTATACACAAACATGCGGCATACAAGTCGGGCCTCATTTCTAAGATGTTACTTGTCATATTTAGAATATGAAGGCATTTGAAGAGCCATGCTTTTCGGTTATTTTTTCTCCGATGTTTTTCCACACTTAAATGACACCCCCCCCCCCCCCCCTCCCGCCCCCATCCAAAAACACCGCCGCTAAGACTTTCTAGTCAAAGGCAATTTATAAGAAACCAATTGTATTACCTTTAGAAGTGATGTCGGGATTTTGTAACATGCCATTGTAATGCTCTAATATTGAAAAGGCAATGGATAAGGCTATGGTAGTACATAAATGGCCTTAGTAATATTTGTATCTTTAATGTTATATCTTCTTCTGTTTTTAGGGGGGAGGGTGAGTCTGTTCGGGCGTGGTAACAGTGCATGGTTGTTGTTGTTGTTAGGTATTATCGGCCTTAAACGAAAATTAGATTAACAGCAATATATTTTCTTCCACACTGACTTGCATGGTTCTATTGATCGTGGCCCCCCGCTCCCCCCCCCCCCCGCCCCCCCCCCCCACAAACTGTTAGGGGTATAACTTGCCCATCAAACACCATGAAAGTATCTGCAAGATGATGTCTATTACAATGTTCGATCACTATTGATTGAGCAAAAGTCGCCCAAGTTGGTTCTGTAATTGTCTTTATTCCAGAAACACAACAATAAACGATAACATAATATTGACGATAAAAGCATTTAAAACAAATGATGATAACAATAACAATTTAAGAAGGAGCAAAAACACCAACCAATGCCTAGGCTTTTCCCGGAAGAAATGTCATCCTAAGTAGTTATTTGTTATTTTTAAAGTTACCCCAAGTTGGGGGCGGGAATCATCCGTTATGGAATTGCGACCGTATGCGCCTTTACTATCGCGGACCATCGGATGCACATGCATGGTAAGGAAACTGCATGCGTTCTACTTATGATCAAAATAATTATTGGGGAAAATTAAGGAATAGACCTACTTTAGGTATAGATTAATTAATCTGGTCACATCAATATTCCCGCCACCCAATTTCAGTCCCAGTCCTGTGTCCCAGTCCGCCTCCTCTTAATACAACCTAAATTATATTGCACAAGAAACGTATTGCCCAGAACACCAGCAATTATTTGAAAGCAATGTCTATCCTGTAAAATTTACAGTACTTTCACAATATAATCACTCAACATAAACATGAAAACCAAATCAGCACATCTAACACTGAATTGCACATTGAAGGATAAGAAGTCAATATGACGCCAATTCATTAGGTGCTGGTGTGCGTGCGTGTGAGTGTGTGTGTCATTGTGTGAATGCATGTATATGATGGTTGTTTGGTTGGTATCTAAATGCTAGGAAAGCATTCTATGCTTGTAATTAAACAACCAAGGGGCCCGTCTCTCAAAACCGTCATAGCTTCTTTACTAAATCAGCGTTGGTAAGTTTATTGTATACTACGTGTTTCACGAAGCCCTCTTTGTCAAGATCAATGACAACATCCTGTGTAAGTAGTTATGATGCCTCCGACCCTGTCATATCTCTGTCATAACTTTGTGATTCCAGGGGGGTGCAACTCCGCTTCTGCATCCGTCTAGCCATGGGGAGATTTTGGAGGGTCAAAAGTGCACACTGCTTCCATTTATCGTGTATTAGCCTATGGAGACGACAAATTTTTAGTGCACCAGCGAAATGGGGATTTTGGACTGCGCGCAGCGCGCAAAATATCTAAATTAAAATTTTGAATATTCATGAGCTCTTTTCCACTTATTAGCATATTATCGCAATGAAAAAAAGACAATGCGCATGCGTTACTATATCGACAGAATCCTAATTGGGCCGGATAAATGTAGAACAAAGGTCAGAGTTGGGGAGGTGTGTGGGGAGGGGGGGGGGAGACTTTTAAATGGTTGACTTAGTTGGGGCCACAAAGTTCACTGTCACCAGGATGGAAAGTACATTTTAAAAAATTCAGTTCAGTTAAAAGGCAAAAATAATGACCCCATTTCACTCAATTCATTTTTTACCTCTTTTTTTTGTTCGTTTATTAACTTAAATATTTTTTAAATCAGACAAATTGCACTGATCATTTAGCCCACTTAACAAGTGATATTTTCATATTTTTAGTGTCCAATTAATGAATCATTCTCACCTCGACTTCAATGATCTTCATATTGTGCCCCATCCCCAATGAAATTTCAATTTTGTCTCGTTCTTTTCATTCTTGCATTCGTCGCCACCGATTTTTTTTTAAATTCCCCCCCCCCCCCCCAACAGTAACATTTTCAATACAGGGACCCCTTCTAATAGTGACATTTCCATTGGCTCTATTACCCCAATTACCTATGCTTTCATCATTTCGGCATCGACTTATTCTTTATTTAACCCCCCCCCCCCCTCATCTTTATTGTAAACCATTTTTTTATACTGCATTTATTCATTAGTCTTGCCCACTCTCTTGTTACATTTCCGCTTTCTCTCTCATTAGGAAAGATGGTTAAATCTATCTCGCTGATGCAAGATAAAAACAAACATCAAAAGGTCGAACACCATACTCAATTCTACACAAGACTGCATCAGCCCCCATCTCACCTCAGTCATACAGCATTATCATTACAGAGTGCCTACATCATCATAATCACCAGCATCATCACATATATTTCACAAAATAAGAAAATGAAAAGAACAGAATTCAGCAGTATTAACTGATTTATTAACATTTATGAACTCATTTATCAACATATTTTGTTTCTATAAAGTCTTTTTAAATCCAACATGACATCAACAAAAGGATGACAAATGGATGGGGGGAGGAGATGCTGTCTCTTGAATTCAAATCTTTCAGTTGTAAAAATTTACTGTAGATTTTGAAGAAAAAAATATTCAATAATATCAACATGCTATTTTATTATGTAAAGCACAGGTATATACTGAGTTTTACGAGTACTTTATCTAACATTGGACATTATTATTGTTGTTTTTACTACTACCTGTATTATCATTATTATTACTGCTATTATCATGATCATTGTCATTATTGTTACTATTTTTAATATTGTTATTATTATTGATATTAATTATATTAATACATTCTTACTATTGAACTACATCATTTTATTCCCCCCCCCCCACCCCCCACCCCCCTTCAATTTACTATCCAGTTCAGCATATCCCTCATATTGTTGTCAGAACTTGACTTAAGATTAAATATCAAAAAACTATGTTACATGTACACGCATTTAAAAGAACAAATGATTACTTTCATGATCCTCGATATATCTTCTTCTTCTTCTTCTGGTAATCTTCAAAAGGCGTTGTAGCCTATCACGAAGATGAACTAATACTAAAGATTACAAGTGGTGTGAGGAAGACAGATTGTTTCTAAGTGGGATAAGGAGAGTAGATGCCTCAGAAGTAGTCCCTGGCAGTTCTCTGGACTGTCAGCATGCACTATATTTGCTGGAAGTCAGTTCCATTAACTTTGGGACAGAGTGTTGGGCAAATGCAAACTTGTCTACCTATGTCGCTTCTGGCTTGGTGCAACTGGAGGGTCATGTCATGGTACTTCCTGCTTGTGATTTGTTAAACCCCGTCTGTACTAGTTTGGCCAGGGGGAAGACCATCCTGCAAGGTCACTGACAGGTGGTTATCTCATCAAATCAGCTCTCAATTAATATAAGAAAAAGAGGATCATGGGGGACCAACAGGCACAGATTAGGCATTGTTTGCTATATAGAGGGCGCAAATTTGCAAGGAAGAGCGGAGAGACCATTGACTATCTTGCGCACCATTCCCAGTCTTCTTGCAGAGTGCCTTGTACTAGTTGTAGATATAGTAGGCAACTAAAAGGTGCTGATCATCTCAGTCAAACTGCTGCTTCTCTTGTGGTCCCCATTGTGAAGTAGCGTCCTGGACATCTGAGATGTTGTAGGGATCCCAGACACCGGAGCAGTTCTCAAGATGAGGGTGGACTAGGGACTTGTACAAAAGAAGCCTGGGTATCAAACCTTCTGGACAACCTGAATAATCAAAACAAAAAGAGAGAAATCAAATAAGATTAAAACTGCAGCATTATATTGGATTTTCAAAAATAGTACCTCCCCACTTTTTTTAGGTCTTGCATTTTAATTTTACTAAAAAATGATAAACGTATGTCTATCTGAGTGATAGGGCCTTTTTTAAAGAGAAGAGTAAAGGTTTAGATGTATTTCCAATTATTTTAAAAGTAATTTCCAATTTATAAGTTATTATTTGCTAGACTTTTGTGAACAAAAGTTTGTTAGATATAATGTAATATTTAGGGAAAAATGCCTTTGAGTGTGTCTTTTAATATGCTGAGAGAAATAAACTGTAGCAACACCATAGTTTGTCACCTAAATACAGCTAGAGAATAAATGAGAATTACAAGATATAATGCAACACAAGATGACAGTTCCCCAAATCTTAGTATATAGTCCAAGTCGAGTGCGGTGTTCGCATGGGCTTAGATTATACAGCCTGAATATTTTCGAACTTCATACAAACATACCTTGCCAGAGTTCAACTTAGGTGTCTTGTTCCTGATTAGATCTACACCATAACATTTGATGATCAGGTCCTGGTGCTCTTTGTTGCACTTCTGTGATCATTATCTGCTTCTTTGTTCCATAGGATCTACAATTAAAAGAAAACAGAAACTTAGTAAGGTTCCTGCTAATATCAAATGCATGCATTAGTTATCAATTTATAACTTTGTTCATGTCCTTTAGAGAAAGAAATATCCATGTCATATGTAGGGTTGGATCCAGAATTCTCACCAACATAAAAGGGTT